>RANY01000909.1:0-13829 GCA_009805235.1 Neurospora pannonica FGSC 7221
TGCTGCCGTGTTCCGCCGCCCGCGCGTCCACCGTTCTTTGATCGCGCCAAGGCTGGGGATTTCGAAGAAGGATGATGGAAAATTCTTTGGGAAAATATATGGTGCAAGCATGGGATATTTCACATTGATGATGGGAGAAGGCGGAAGTCTATCTGATTATTGTGGGATGGGCGATTGGGAGTGCAGGAGCTTTTCCATTGATCGTGGGTGCCAAAATGCAAAGGTGGTTTGTTGGTTGGGCGTCGGTCAGTCGTTGTCCTTTTCATGGCACTCGGCAAATTTCACACAATGGAGGGTTCAGATGAGAAATCGTGCCTTGGCTTGGCGTTTTGTTGGCCTGACCAGACACGACCCGAGCGTCCGGGAGTTGAAACATGTGCCGTCAGCTTGGATTCTCACCCGAGGTGAGGGTGAATATAAAGATATATCAGAGATTGTACCTAGCCTTTCCACGGAAAAGAGGGTGAATTGCTTCCGAGATACGGTATTTACTCTTTCGTGGTGACCTTTTCATCTCGTGATGGTTCGATTCAAGCCTCGAACAGGCGGACAGGCTAAGAACAGACGCGGGCCTGACAGGGACTAAGTCGGTGGGTCTAGCGCGGAGGGCTGACGTCTTTTGCGGGAGCGCAGAGTTGCAGGGCACAGGGCACAGGGCAAGGTGCGTGCAGCGGGTCGTGGTGGTACGTGGATGGATGGACTTGTACTCGGGTGTATCTGACCAATTAGAAGCCCCAAAATGGATCTGCTGCAACGGGGCCCGGGAATGGGAAGCATCCAATGTGGTGGACTGGGGTGGGCAGACTGGGCCTCTCTCTCCAGCGATGGATCGCTCACCCTTCGCGAGAGGTGAGAGAGAAGGGAAACTGGAAGACCAGCAGCAGCGCGGCCTCTCCAAAGGGGCACGTTTTCGGGGCGAGGCGAGAGAGAGAAGTGTGAAGAGTCTGCACTTTCACAGGCGCGCACAAAACAAGTACCTTGGATGTGGCCAACAGCCGAAGTAGAACGGACCACAAGGCTGTCAACAACTGATGGGGTTTCGACCATATTCGCATTGTCATCCACCATCACGAAGTAGTACCTTTCCGCGCTATCACCACATCTTCCAACACCATCACACCGTTGTTCGAGTCTCCATCGGCCATTTCTCCCCTTCCGTGCTGTGTCATCTCAACCACCTTACAATCTGGCTTCGATCCAGATTCCCCCCGTCATCCGACGATCCCACATCACCACCAACGACACAACTTGCTGCCCATCAAGACAGTCACCCTCTAGTAGTGTCTTTGCTGTCATTGCGACTTTTGGACGATCGCTTCCAGTCTTTCCCGTGACGACTGCAATTACTGCCTAGGGACAGCCGCGTTGCGACAGCTAGTTTCCCACAAGCTTCGAATAGCTTCTGCCCCTCCAGCTTGTCATCTCGAACCCAGCCGAGGTCGCCGCCATTCCATCCGATCCGCAAAACCACCACCACCATCCGACCGATCAGCCGCAACGGCAAAGACAATCCAAGTCACCGCGCATTCAGTCATCGGATCCGATCACGAGTCGACCGAATTCTAGACCGTCCGACAAAGTGCAGCGCAGTCGGCAAGCATCAAACATACCTCTACAGATCCACCAGAGTACAACAGAGCAAGCTCGCCGGTCTTGTTGCGCCGCGCTTTCTTTGTCTGAATCGCGTCAGGTACAAGCAAGGCAGTCGAAACAGGAACACGCCGGGCAATCGTCTCGTCCGATGGGATACCGATAACACGTAGAGATTATACAAGCAAGCTAGAGACAGAGAGACAGGAAGAAAGAACAAGTCCTTGTTGTTTGGTATTATACGTTTGGACTTAGAATTTGAGGGGGACCGGTACACGGTAGACACCAGACATCAGCCAGCATGGACCACTTCTCGACGGTGCTGCAGCGACCTCCTCATTTTGACGAGGATGGAACAGAAGGGGGAGATGGAGGAAACGGCGCCGGTCCAGCACCACCACCACGCCGAGGTCTGCGCGACATTCTCAACCCAGTGAGCAGCAACAGCGCCGTACAATCCCAAGCAGCACCACCAGCCTCGACGACTTCCATGCGCGCGACGCACGGCTCGTCCTCGTTCAATTTGCGATCGCCAACGCAGCAGCAACCATCGGAATACCGTCATCCACTTTCCTCCCTGGCGACTCTAGCACACGCTGCACCACCACATCCAGGACCCTTTTCGGCCTCGCCTCCCACGTCCACCAGCAACGCCAACAACGCGCTAGGTGCCGCCGGCAGTCTGAGCAGTCAACCACCACCCACGGGTCCGCGCTCAATTCTCAACCCTCCAACAACAAGCCAACAACAACACCATCCAAATCCCTTTGTCGCCGCATCCGCACCCTCTCTGCCGCCACCGCCGCCGTCCTCGTTGCAAGCTCCACCTGCCATTACACCAATCGCCGGCTTATCAGCTCCGGCCCCAGCATCGAGTTCTCTTCCTCTATCAGCAGGAGGCATCGGAAACTCCATCACGGTCTCGTCGAGCTCGCAACCGCCAGCCCGAGCATCGCAACTGCACGCGCCGTCGGCCTATTATTCGCCGGCAGAATCGTTCCGCGATCGGGATTCGTCATTACGCGAAAAATCATCGACAGGCGGCAGCTTTTACGACCCAACCGCCGAAGCCAGCAACAGCATTAGCGGCCTGAGCCCACGAAAAGATCGAGATCGAGATCGCGACCGCGACCACAGGGATACAACACGGGAATCACAGCGCAGGGTTTCGGGCCACTCTGACACGGGCTCCTCCTCCCACCTCTCCACGGGAAGCTCCTGGCGAAACGCGACCCAGACTTCGCAAACGTCCCAGACTTCCGCTTCGGGCTCGGCCACGAACAAGGTAAGCCAACATTCACTACTGCAAATGGAATCCACCGAATCAGCACCACCAGTCCACCACACTAGCAATCACCACCACAAACCTTGAAGTCATTGAACCACCAAACCACACACTGCAACGCACAACACGAACCGAACACGGTCGAGTGGCCATGACAAACTTTCTTGTCCCAACACCACAACCCCGTCACGTCGTCCTTTATTCACCGCCCGCATTCCCATTCCTTTCCCTTCTTTCAACACCACCATCCACACATCACCAACATCCTCCCTCCCCTTAATACCATAATCACATCCACCCCTTCACCCAGCCTGCCCCCAAGGTTCTCAATGCAGTGACCAAAAAAAAAGTCACCACTCCAAAACCTTGGCCCATGGGTGATGGTCCGAAAATTTACGTGCGCGCCGCCACCACAACAAAGCACCACCGGTTAACACTACTCCTTCCGCTGCATCATCCCTTGGCTCCTGACACACGAAATACAAACCCCAACAACAAAGCTTTGCTGGCATTTTGATTGTTCCGCATCCACTGACCCAACCTTTGCGCTTCTGCAATCATTAGACCCGCGATCCGTACAACTATTCCCAGTCGTCGACCGATTATTACAACATCAGGAAAAAGGAAAACTACCCGGTCGACCATACATCGCCTCCATCGATTGCAGCTCCGTCCAACTTTACTGTTGCGACGCGTAGTCCTATAGCCGCGCTTTCCCATCCGGCATCCATAGCTGCACCAGCTAGTGTCGGCACTGGAAGTGTTGGCAGTCTCGCCGGATCCATCAGCCCCAGGCTTTCTCTTAGACCACCAAGCATGGCGTCTCCCACGATACGAAGCGCCGTCTTAGCTAATCCCACAAACGGCACAACTTCCACTGCACTACCGGCCCTAGGCAGGAACGAGTCGCCACCATCCAAGATGTCTTCCGCTACATCAACCGTAAGCTCTTTCGCCCTTCGTCCCCATGTACCAATCGGCAATGTCCATCCTCCCTCCCTTTGTCCTCCCCCTTCTTTCACGTAACCGTCGCTGACAGCAATTGTTGCTTCTAGAACCCTAGCCGTGCCGCTGGTGTCATGTCCTTTTCCAATATCCTTTCGAGCTCCGAGCCCGTTTCCAGACCCCGTCCGACTTCACCCAAGATGGATGACGACGACGACATTCCCATGAAGGTCGAGCGTGCCGACTCATCCGAGAAGTTTATCAAGGAGAAGAAGGAGAAAAAGCCGCGCCAGCCCAAGCAGCCACGCATCTCCGACATCAGGCACTCCGAGTCCACTCCCAAGGGGCGACGAGGGTCGTCCAAGCAAGAGAGTCCGCTGCCCAACATTCGCATTCCGGCCAAGAGAATGGCCAACGGTGCCCCAAAGCAACAAAGGACGTTCTCGGCGGAGAATGAGGAGAAGATCAGAAAAGCGATGGATCGAATCGAATCGCGAGAGCTTCCTGACGAGGACGACTTCGAGGAGGAGTTGCGCTTGTGGAGGGAGCGATGTGAGCGTAAGAGGCAAGAGATGAACAATCGCGACCTTCGCCAGCGCCGACAGAGGAGAGCCGAATACACCGAAATCGAAGCCCAGAAGCTCAAGCTGCATGCCGACTTTGGCAAGCGTCGATACGATGACCTGAATTACGATGATGCGTTGCAGGAGGTCCGGGAGCGCGAGCTTTTTGCCGAGAAGGAGCGCAAGAAGGACATGCAGCGCAAGAGGCGGCGCGAGAAGTCCATGGCTACTACCATGGAAGCAAAGGCTGCCGCCTTGGCCCGAGCCTCTGCAGCGCAGGATGAGGCGGAAAGGCAGAAGTACATGCGCGAAGCTGAACGGGCCAACAAGAAGGTCCAGCAGACCCGATTGATCTTGCAGAAGGGCATCAAGGGCCCGGCGCGGAATACTGGCCCCATCGAGCCGAACCTAGAAGGCGGTACTATGGCTACGTTCCAGGCCGAGAACATGGAGCCTGGCAAGACGAAGGGTAAGGGTCGTGCCGGCACGAGACCCAAGAAATCCAAGGAGCAGAAGCAGGCCGAGAAGGATGCCGCCGAAGCTGCCCAAGCCGCTCTTGATGCTGGTCTCGAGCTGCCGCCCAAGGAAGAGACCAACAAGATCCGCATCAAGCTTACCAAGACCAAGGCGCCCAAGGAGGCTGATGCGGACAAGGATAAGGAGAACAAGGAGCCTCAAGAGCCGAAGGAGCCTAAGGAGCCCAAGGAGAAGGTGGTGAAGGAGAAGGCTGTGGAGGAACCCAAGGACCCGTTGGAACTCAAGTTCCAGTCCAAGGGCTTCAATCAGATCTATGACCAGATTTGGCGCGATCTCGCCAGGAAGGACGTCAACAAGGTGTTCAGACTTGCGATCGACTCGTATTCCACCAAGTCATCCAACCTCAAGAAGACCGCTATCCTCGCGTCGAAAGAGGCCAAGAGATGGCAACTCCGTACCAACAAGGGCACCAAGGATCTGCAGGCTCGCGCCAAGCGTGTCATGCGTGACATGATGGGCTTCTGGAAGCGCAACGAGCGTGAGGAGCGTGATCTCCGGAAGGCAGCTGAGAAGCAAGAGCTGGAGAACGCTCGCAAGGAAGAAGCCGATCGCGAAGCTGCTCGCCAGAAGAGGAAGCTCAACTTCCTTATCTCGCAGACCGAGTTGTACTCCCATTTCATCGGCAAGAAGATCAAGACCAATGAAGTTGAGCGCAGCACGGATCACCCCGATGAGATCGCGGCTGAGAAGGATAAGGTTCCGGAGAACGACATCGATATCGAGGTGCCTACTGGTCCCATTGGCGCCAAGGTCACCAACTTTGAGAATCTCGACTTTGACGCTGAAGATGAATCGACGCTACGGGCCGCTGCCATGGCTAATGCGCAGAACGCCATTGCCGAGGCTCAGAAGAAGGCCAGGGAGTTCAACAAGGAAGAGTCCAAGCTTGATGAGGATGGCGAGATGAACTTCCAGAACCCGACCATGATGGGCGACGTCGAGATCGAGCAACCCAAGCTTCTCAACTGTCAGCTCAAGGAGTACCAGCTCAAGGGTCTCAACTGGCTGGTCAACCTGTACGAACAAGGCATCAACGGTATCCTGGCCGACGAGATGGGTCTAGGAAAGACAGTGCAGTCCATTTCCGTCATGGCCTACCTTGCCGAGAAGTACGATATCTGGGGTCCCTTCTTGGTTGTTGCGCCTGCGTCTACCCTGCACAACTGGCAGCAAGAAATCACAAAGTTCGTTCCCCAGTTCAAGGTGCTCCCTTACTGGGGTACTGCGGGCGACCGTAAGGTGCTGCGCAAGTTCTGGGATCGCAAGCACACGACTTACAAGAAAGACGCTCCCTTCCATGTTATGATTACCTCGTACCAGCTTGTCGTCTCTGATGTTGCCTACTTCCAGAAGATGAAGTGGCAGTACATGATTCTTGATGAAGCCCAGGCCATCAAGAGCTCGCAGAGTTCTCGTTGGAAGTGCCTGTTGGGCTTCCACTGCCGTAACCGTCTCCTGTTGACGGGTACGCCTATCCAGAACAACATGCAGGAACTCTGGGCCCTGCTGCATTTCATCATGCCGTCACTGTTCGATTCTCACGACGAGTTTAGCGAATGGTTCTCCAAGGACATTGAGTCTCATGCTCAGAGTAATACTAAGCTCAACGAAGACCAGCTGAAGCGTTTGCACATGATCCTCAAACCCTTCATGCTGCGTCGTGTCAAGAAGCATGTCCAAAAGGAACTTGGCGACAAGATCGAAATGGACGTCTTCTGCGATCTTACCTACAGACAGCGTGCCATGTACGCCAATCTGCGCAACCAGATCAGCATCATGGACCTTATTGAGAAGGCGACACTGGGCGACGACGATTCTGCTAGTCTCATGAATCTCGTCATGCAGTTCCGTAAGGTGTGCAATCACCCCGACCTCTTCGAGCGTGCGGATACCGCCTCGCCATACTCGTTCGGCTACTTTGCCGAGACAGCTTCGTTCATCCGTGAGGGCAATCAAGTTACTGTCGGTTACTCTACGCGCAGCTTGATTCCATATGAGCTGCCTAGACTCCTCTGGCGCGACGGAGGACGACTGTACAAGGCTGGTGAAGACAACCAGGTCGCTGGGTGGCGGAACCAGTGGCTGAACGAGAAGTTCAACATCTGGACTCCGGAGCACATTCGTGAGAGCTTGGCTGGTACCGACAACTTCTCGTGGTTGCGCTTTGCCGATACCAGCTATGAGGACGTCTACCKGGCTAGTCACAGGGACCTCTTTGCTCGGGCTGTTGAGATGTCCACCAAGAAGAACCGTCTTGCGGAGATCAAGCTCGCCTATGATGAGCCGGAGGACTTGAACTTCACTCCGGCGCATGCGCTCTTCCAGATTAGGGAACGCGAGGACCTGAAGCCTTTGGCTGATATCACTGAGCAAGGGATTTTGAGCAGCTTGATGAATGTCTCGCGGAGTGCATTCTCTGAGACTGGCCTCGGTCGTCTCGAGCAGGCTGCGGCTCCCAGGACCTCTGCTCCTCCTATCGAGGTTGTCTGCGACAGCCGTAGCGCAGTCATTGAGCGGGAAAACATCATGTTCAACCACCCCATGCGCAAGGTTCTCTTCGGACCTACCCTGGCCGAGGAGAAGGCACTTGTCCTGCAGAAGGTGCCGCCATCACGCTACCCGCCTCCAGCCTTGCTCCCTGCACCAGACAAAGAAAAGCAGCGCTTCACCAACATCACCGTTCCCTCCATGCGCCGCTTCGTCACCGACTCGGGCAAGCTCGCCAAGCTGGACGAGCTCCTCCGGGAGCTCAAGGAGAACGGCCACCGCGTCCTTCTCTACTTCCAAATGACCCGCATGATCGATCTCATGGAGGAATACCTCACCTACCGCAACTACAAGTACTGCCGTCTCGACGGTTCAACCAAGCTCGAAGACCGCCGCGACACCGTCGCCGACTTCCAGACCCGTCCCGAGATCTTCATCTTCCTGCTTTCTACCCGTGCCGGTGGTCTGGGCATCAACCTCACGTCTGCCGACACCGTCATCTTCTACGACTCGGATTGGAACCCGACCATCGACTCGCAAGCCATGGATCGCGCCCATCGTCTGGGTCAGACCAAGCAAGTCACTGTCTACCGCCTTATCACCAGGGGTACCATCGAGGAACGTATCCGCAAGCGCGCCATGCAAAAGGAGGAAGTGCAGCGCGTGGTTATCACGGGCGGCTCTTCGGCCGCTGGCGGAGGCGTCGATTTCTCTGGTCGTCGCGCGCCCGAGAACAGGAACCGCGATATTGCCATGTGGTTGGCGGATGACGAGCAGGCGGAGATGATTGAGAAGAGGGAGCGGGAGCTGTTGGAGAGCGGGGAGTTGGATAAGTTGCAGAAGAAGAGTAGGGGAGGCGGAAAGAGGAAGAGGGGAGGCGTGGGAGGGGAGGGGAAGGAGGTTAGTTTGGATGAGATGTATCATGAGGGTGAGTTTTCCGTCTCTTTTTCCGGTACAAATGATATGGATGTGGGACTAACGATAATAACAGGCGAGGGTAACTTTGATGATGGAGGGAATAACATCAAGGGTAGTGGGACCGCTACGCCTAATGGTGTTGGTGGAGAGGGTGGAGGTGATGGGAAGGGTGCCGTAGGAGGAGCGGCGAAGAAGAGGAAGACGGGTGGAAGCAAGAAGGCTAAGACTACCAAGCAGAGGTTGGCTATTGCTGATGGGGAGATTGATATCTAATTCGGATGTTCGTCCTCCCGGTTATGCGCCTCCCGAAGCCTCCTCGGAAGGAACGTATTAAGAGCATGATATCGAAGCGCTGAATTCGTGGAGGAGGAGGAGGAGGAGGAAATTGCTTTCTTTGCATTCTTTCGTTTGTACTACTAGATGGCTGGGGAGATGGGGTGCATGGATTTCATCGCTCAAGCATTCGCTGCACTTGCATGTCACGGATTACAACAGCCGGAAAAAGCTTAAAGCAGCAAGGAGAAAGAAGAAGGAAGTATCCGGATGGATGCTGCACATGGAAGGTAGGTAGAAAAGATGTTAAGCATAAGCAGCAGCACAAAGTTAGTACAGGTAGACTACCTCTAGGTACAAATCACACAAGCTACACTATGGACACAAGAAAAGAATGAGAAGCAAAGAAAGTGATGGTTGCGAAGTCATGAGACGGCATAGGCTGGAAGAGGATGAGCGAACGCATGGCGGAGGGTGGTGATGGGGGTTGAAGTAGTACATACGTGATTAGAGGTGCCCAAGCTAGAGGTATTATGAGCTTGCATTTGTTACAAGGATGAACGGACGTCCAGGACCGAGGTCAGGTAGGTACCGTAGGGGCAGAGTTGAGGCAGATGCTATCATGCTCGTGGCCGTCCGTTGACTTTGGGCAGATGATGCAGATGACATATCCAGCAGTCCAGGCAAGCTAGAGGTACCAACCAGCTGAGGCTGGCAAAAAGGACGTAAGGGATGCGGTTTTTGTCTGGGTTAGCTGTTTACTTGGTTGCTATGGTTTAGATGGAAAGTCGAAGATGCTTCGTTGAGGTATGCCCGGCTCCGGGAGCCTGGAAGTCAGGACAGAACAGCCCCGGCAGAGAGTCGGAGAGCTGGGTGTCAAGGCGCAGAGGTGCCCATTACTATGGAAAGTACCTATTTGTTCTTTATTGTTGTGACCTGGGAGCCATCCATCAACCCCTTTTCTCTTTGATGTACTTGCTCTTTTTCATCCCAACTTGTTCGGGATTCTTCTTCTCGTTCGTTCACTATCTCGTGGATAACTAATGGTAGGCTCTAAATTGTCGAACGTCGATGCGGCATGCGGGAAAAGTGGGTCCAACTCGGCATATTAACGCAGTTAGACGATCTGCCCTGTATGCACACGCTGTGAGGCTGCTGTAAGCTGCAAGTTGTGGATGTGCACTAACATCGAGAGCCGTGCGGGTCACTTCCCGTCGCCATCAGCCCCGAGGCTAAAGTTCGAAGCTGTTGTTTACGTTCACTCTTTGAGTTGTTCTCGTGTTCATTGTCAGTTTATAATAAAACTCCAACTCACGTCTTGCAGCAGTTGTCAAGAAGAGGCAGTGTTGGAGGCGACTGTTCTCAGTTTGCAAGCCATGGATCCATGAACGGTCCCGCTGCACCCAGTCAGTGCCTGTCAAGGCAGCCGTGGCGGTCTCCTTCCCTCCACCAACAACAGGAACCGGCAGAGCCTCATTAACGACATACACGGCTCATATAAAACCAAACTACCTTGCGGGAAATTTTCCACATGGTTAGGTATTAGTTCATTCAATTCCTTCTATTGCCTTTTTGTCTCGTGCGAGCGAGCAGGTTCAGAGAAAGGTGTCCACGGTATGCTCTTGATACCTCTAGCGCTGTGCACGCTAGCTGGAGTAGCGGTAGAAGAAGAAAAGAAGTATCGCTAACACTTCCATCACAGGGACAAAAAGGTTCGATTACAAAATTACCAGCGCTATCTATCTCCTTACGCCAAAAAGAACTGGCGAGTGCAAAGCTAGAGCCTGATGTTTACTTTATTGTACTTTGGCTACCTTCTTAAACACCCTGGTGATGTTGAACAACGCAAGATGTGCAGGGTGGATTGCTGATGTTGGAATGTTTTTGTTAGTGCTCGTTTTCAGGTAAGGTGGCCTGCTTTTCCATGGCCTTCACGGCACCCAACTTTCCAGGGAATTTACCTAGGTATTTGTTGTTTGGTATTACCTGTGTTAATATCGCCTCCTTTACTTCTGGCACATAATCTATTTATTCCAACCCGCCTGTGGGATGCTTCGTCTTTTTTCTCTACTGTCTCGGGTGATGACTGAGGTGGTTGTGGGCCGGAGTCGTCCATGTTGACGCGGCATGTGGGAGCTAGCTCAGGTGTAGTTGGGTGCTGAGCGCTGGTAAGTGCTGTAAGTGCCCTGTAAATGCGCTGTAAGTTGCATGTGCCTTGAAACGTCACTTCGGCTTCCGGCTTGCATGCCGGAAAACTGCTCACCTGGAACACTTCGACAACAATCCAATGCCGCCACCAACGCCTGTTGTCACTACCTCCATCTCCCGTCTTCTTCATGTTCCCTTAATGGTTGCTACTGTTATTTTCACCGTATAGAAGTGCAACAGTGGAGGTGACCGTCTCTGTGACCATGGCCGCTTCCTTGCTTTCCGCGCACTTCTGGACGCTCTCTCTGCCAGTTGCCATCAAAGACAAGCAGAGCCTCACCAACGACATACGATCTCTTCTATCTACAAGCACAGCAGCAGAAGTGACGGCCTCTGTGACCATGACTGCTTCCTGCCAGTCCCTCTGGGCACTTTTGGACGCTTCGTGCTGGTTGCCATGCTTCTATGCTTCCCTCCTTCCATCAACGTGGGCGGGCAGAGAGCCTCATCGACGACATACGATACTTGGGCAGTCAAAAGAAGTCAATGGAAACGCAAATTACCTCTAAAGGGCTCCTTTCTTACGGCTAGCCTTTACTGCTTTCTATCTCCTCCGTTTCTCTTGCCGAGCAGAAAAGACATGACATCCTCAAGTGTCAATGCCCTTGATGACGCCCCGTGCAATGCTGCGGGGCCACTGCCCGGAAAATGTGGGTCATGCCGAACATGCCTCAACACAATACAACACCGCAAGCAAACGTCACGACAAAAGCAGCTACAATGCCTTCCAAAGACTCGATGTATTCCTTGAACAGCAGTATTTGCACCATGGGAGTCTTCATTCTGATGGTGTCGCTTGACGTAGACCGGGCCGGTGTGGAATGTTCCCGGTGTTAGCGGGCTGTTTTACTAAAGCATCGAGCCCCGCTAACACGTCCACCGCAAGGCCAAGGACATTCAAGACAGTATTACCAGCGCTATTGACTGTTTTACACTAAGCAAAGCTAGTAAGTGTAAAATCAAGCCCTGTCGCTTCCTTCTATTAGTTTGGGTTGTTTTGTTGGGCAGTTGAACGAGGATAAATAGTGCACAACCTGTTGGGCTGGTTGCTGCTAATGGGGGGTGGTTTTGTTAGTGCTTTATCCTGCTTTGACCATTTTACCCAAGCTTGGGATCTCTGTGCCCAGAGCACTAACTAACACTTCCACCACAGGGCCGAGGAAGTTCACAACGACATCATCAGCGCTATGGAATGCCTTTGCAAAAGAAGAAACTGCTTGGTGTAAACCTGAAGCAGGTGCCGTTTCCCAATGACTTTGGGTTGTCTACACAGGCACTCAACCATGATAAAAGAAGGAATACGTGCTGCCAGTAGTGACTGGCATTTTGTTAGTGGCTTGTTATCCTGCATGACCAACTCGCTCATGCGTCGCTAACACTTCCACCGCCGGGACACGGAGGTTCAACGCGACATCACCGGCACTATCCATGTTATTACGCTGAAAAGAATCTGGCAAGTAAAAAGGTAAGCACGATTTCTGTCTTCCACGGCCTAGGTCTAACTCATTAAGACATTGGAAGGTTGTTGAATAAGGCACAACATGCTGGGGTCGATGGCCGATATTGGAGTGGATTTGTTAGTGCTCCTTTTGCGCCATCCTTGCTTGACCCACTTATTCATGTGTCGTTAACACTTCCACCGCAGGGCCAAAGAAGTTGAAAACAACCTCACCAGCACTATCTCCGTTCGTACACTATAAAGAGTGGTAGATGTGAAGTCGCACACTGGAACTTTCCTCCACGCGTTTTGGTTGACTTCATGGACACTCTGGTGATGAACCAAAAGGCAAAACGTTGTGGGTCGAGTGCCGATGTAGAGAGTTTTTGTTAGGGAATTTACTCCGCGTGCACCAGTCACTCCCTATGGTTGACCAATATTTCAAGGCAACCTAGTCCTTCTTGTCTTTGACGTAAATGAGCCTTTAGACTGTAAGTGCCTTTATTACTGCTCCTTTCATCCGGTTTGGTCATATGTCTTGTCTCTCCTTGTGGCCTTGGTGTCCAGAGCTAACGGTCGATGCACTTCAGTATTTGAGGGCTGGGCAGTTCAGAATGCTTTGAAAGGGGGGATTACTGCACATGATCCAAGAAGAACGAAGGGCTTAGGGCCGGAAAGCTACCTCTAGTCAGAGCCTGATACAGGACCAGTCAACGAGACCGGAGTTTCAGAAGGCACGAGGTGTTGTATAGAGGTAGATCTGCCCTATAGTTCTTCACGGGTTGGTACGTGAATGGCAAATAACTTCGGTGAGCTTTCTTGCACAATTTTCCCTTCCTTGTCTTATATTCACCTGGCATAACCTTTGCTGTCCAGAGATATTTATTGTAGTGGTATATGAACCTTGAACTGAGTATATCCCGAAGTCAGACCAAATTGGCTCGAGGTATGTTGATCCTTTCTTGCCTTTCCATCTCTTCACAATCGCGGTTACCTATTGAAGGGTAAGTCCACTGTCTCTGGGCATTACAACGAATAACTACCTCTACCTGCCTTAAGATAGATGTGGTACATACCTCTTCGACTTTTGTTCATCCGCAACCCAGCAACAACTTCCTGAGGTTTACAAGCAACCAGCAACAGCCAAAGGAAGTCGAACGCTTTGTGAGTGAACCTTTCCTTCGTCTTCGTCGCCCTTGTAGAGCGGATATTATCTTGCCCATCTCTTCCTGACATCCACCTCACTCGCTCTCGGTTTGTGCAATCTAGGTTGTCCGTACCTAGCCTGCGGTGGGATCAGCTGTCGCTTGTGGCAACTAAGTTTCCTTGTTTGCTTTGCTTCCTCGCGTCCTCCTTTGCGTTTACTCCTCCTCTTCATCTTCCTTTCAACCCTCCGCGGCTTCGCGTAAAACCTTCCACTGACCAGGGGCATATATCATCTGTCACACGGACATCCACCATGACCGAACTGTCGAGACTGAGGCTCAGCTGAACCGCACAGCTGAGAGCAACACCCGCAAGGCTGAGAACAACCACACCAATGCCTCAGGCATATAGGCTCAGCCCTCCTTCGGACAGACTGTTC
>RANY01000910.1:0-13819 GCA_009805235.1 Neurospora pannonica FGSC 7221
GCATTGGCCGCCGCCCGGGGCCCCGGCGTGGGATCGGGTCGACTCAACGGGCCATCTCAACCGCATCATTGGGTACGGTACGTCGCACCAACCAATCGTTCTGTTGGGGATCCTTGACGACATCAAGACGTTGAAAACACCGTCCCCAGATCGTCGCGACATGGCGCCAGGGGCACATACATTCACCCGCACTTTCTCCAGAGTTCTTAGTTCGTCATTACTCCCGATGGTCTCGTCCCGACCAGTCTCCACTCCCTACTCCATAACCTCCTACGTTTTACCTTCTAGGAGTCATGATTTTCCGTCCAAGTCGGTATGACTGCATCTAGGACGCATTCCGAAACATATTGAACCCTTCATCGTGAAGCTACATGATGGCAAGGTTGACTTGGTTCACCCGTTAAGCGGGTTTACTGGCGATCATCTCCCCATAGGCACGATCCTGATCGTGGCAGCAGAGTTCTAGAACGACATCATATTCTGGGTAGACGCTTTTTCTGTCATGGCCTGCAGGCAGCCGAGGAGGACTTGGACCGTATCTCACCCAATAACTGGCCAATGCTTCCATCTCGTCTGGATGCGGTGCATCATCAGTGGCCGATGGTGGTAAAACACACACCATGACACCTAACCCTCCCAAGCCCGTTGCCCGGTATGACGGACGAAGCCACCTTCAAAGGGACCATTTTGAGATCATGGCGCTTGCCGTGACCGTTCGTTCTGTCTTGACGTAACAGAGATGAGTGATGACGCTTTTACACCAAGTGGGTTGCCTTGCCTTGAAAGTTTCGTACGGATCTTATTAGTATCAGACCTGTTAGTGCAGCAGCCCTTTTATGTCCCCAGACGGCCCCGGAGCAGCACGGTTCGCTAACAACCCTAACCGCAGACCAGATGACTTCCGCGTCTTTTCCACCAACAACCCTTCCACTCTTGATATTCCAAATCGTAATTTCCCTTACCTCCATTATTTTCCAACAAGATCCCCAGGAACATGTGTGTCATAAGTAGTCTATGCACAGGTCTCTTCCCACATGATTTCATTGACTTGCTGCGCGCAAGCGTTTGGACTCGTGATCTTCTTCTCTCTTCCGGTCAATTTTCAACATCCCCGACCGTAACGGCGCTGCCCGCCGTTGGTCACCGAGTGCATATACATAGTAGGCTCTACTTTTGTTGCCCGGATTCCACACCGAGTCGATCCCGGTGGTTTCCGAAAGTGATGCCTGCAGCAACTCGTGACCATAAGAAACTCATTCGTAAGGCATCTCTCCGTCAGTTGGGAATAGAAACCGGTGACCCGGTGCCGTGCCTGGATCATTAGGCGATCCCCCAATGAACAATGGCATGAACTGCTGCAGACTGCACGGCGCAAGCCGCAGCAGCGATTCACCTCGCAGGAAATCAGTCATGTTCCTGCATAACACCAGCCCTACGGTCATACATACACTGCTCGGTCAATCAAGATCAGGGCCATCATCTGACATCACGAGTATTGTCCTGCATTTACGGGCATCAACAGTAGGACTTGGGGATGAATTAGGAAATGTCGTTCTTAAGTCCGTGACGGTGCCAAGCCTGAGGCAACCCTCCCTCTTTTCAGCCTTGTGACGTGCATCAAGGATGTCACAGACGATGATGCATGTCTAGTGTGAGTTTCTCATCTTTGGGACAGATGTTTCAGAAAAAAGCTTGTTCAACAAGGTGAGAGCTAACGCGCCGTTTCTATCCCGGGGGAGACAAACGAGAGAGAGAGAAAGATGGCTTCTGTTTCCCAGCAAGAACCATGACGCCAAGAACCCGCGATGTACAAGTGGGGATTTATGAACAATGTCTCGCTAGACAACCAATCGCTTTGATTCCCGCCCAGCCCTCCCTTTTCCATCAAACAGTCCAAAGACGTCAAAAGGTCCCGAAAGAGTCCGCAGGTGATCGGTGACTGACAGACCGTGAGAATTTAGAACCAGTGAGAGCAGAGAGAAAACCACATTCGTCCAAGCACCGCCTCAAAACGGCTGACAAGATGCCACCAATCAGTTATCAAGATATCTAACGGATCACGGTCTCGACATCACTTCCTCCCAAGTCTTACTGTCACAGCCCCTAGTTCCGGGTTCGGGACGAATAAACTGTTGAATCGATATCTGATACATAGAAAGGATCCGGGTCAGTACGGAGATGCCGTTGACCGTTCACCGTTGACATCAGAAGAAAGTGAACAGTCAGTCGACCATTGACCATCATCGAAAAAGCGGGATCCTATTCCTTGTCCGCTCTCCACTGAGCGACGAACGGTGGGGCACTGCGCTTGGCATCCGACACAGACAAAACAAAACTCAGAACGTACCCCCGGCTCAGTTCCGGCCCCCATCCGGCTTCCTCCACAAGGCAGAAGCGGAAGCTCCATGTGATCCTCCGGGAGGCCGAACCGGAAGGTTGAGCCCCACATGCGGCGGAGAGCCCCACTTTACCTGCGAACCTCCAACGGGATGGACGACGGGAACTTCAAACCTGAAGTCTTTCTTCCTTTCTATTGAAACACAATTGTTGAATCATGCAACACCCTCCCGATTCTCTGTGCCGAGCATCACCCATCATCATCACCATTACCATCACGGCCGCCGGACAGTCACCCGGTAAACACGGCGGCCGTGGATGACGGTGCCTGAAGCTGAACTGAACGCTCGCTGCTCGTCAGGCAATTAATCTCTCCTCATCCCCCTCTGTACCTTTCTTCAATTTGTTTCCTGGCCAGGCGATGGAGGGAGATCACTAACTGCTGACGCCGTCGGCATCAAGAAAACAGGCAGTGCAGCCCGCGATTGACCCGAACCCGGACAGTATATCTCGAAATAACTGCGTCATAACTCATAATATCGATTCTATATCGCGAACGGCCTCCGATACTGTGGAAACCTCACTCATCAACTTCTGTACAGTACGCATGATGCCTTTCTGCCTCAGTGAGCCCCGATTCTTACTCACTCCCCGAGAATTTGACTTGGCTCGAGCGCCCGCCCCCAGTCCCGTCTCGGCCCCCAAATTTCACTTCGGGTTTGTTTTGAAAAGCAGGTGCCTATTGAATTACTCATGGCCGAATTGAGGTCTTTTTATGCCCTAGAAATCAGGTGTAGGTAGGCAGACAAGTCTCCATCAAATACAGTTTTCATCTAGACTTGGGCATAGGTAGGCATCATCATGTGTCATTGGTATTTACGGAATACGGATGAGTAAGTCATATAGGCGAGGAGGAGATTGTACCTTAATGGTATGTACGAAGTAGACAGAGAGGGGAAAGAAAAAAAAAAAGAAAAAAGAAAGAAAAAGAAAGAAAAACGAAGAAAAACAAAGAAAAAAACCCATAGAAAAAAAAAAAGAGAGACCGTAGTTATCCGGTTATCAGAGCAGAGGTTGGGATGGACAAGACCTATTTCCTATACAACCAGGTGAAGAACGCCGAGACGCCTCATAAGTGCTATATGAGGATCGAGAAGAAATACGCACTGGGAACCCCGAAATGAAGTCGATCCTCTGTTAGTGACCTTCTGTCTATCTCCGCCATCTACCAAGTCTTATCACCAACTTCATTCTTAAGTACCCCAATAAGTAAAGGGAATATATTGTCGAAACTAGCCTTTAGATCTAGCAAAGCTTTCGATCGTGACTTCCCAACTGAGATAGTAGATGATTAAACACCGGACTGAAACGCCAACAGGTCAGTACATTTCACTATGTTCACCTACCTCAACTACTTAGTCGTCCACAAAAGTGTAGTATAAGTAACTCTACATCTACGCCTCTTCCACTCCATACCCATGGGGCCTAGTCTCACCACAACGACAAGAGGAACCCTACTTACTCAGACGAACGGCGTTTTTTTTTTTTTTTTTTTTTTTTTTTTTTTTTTTTCCAAACGGGCCGATCCGCTTCACGAAGCTGGTCATACTTTCCGAGCCGTTCTGATCTAAGCCCTAAGGTGCCCTAAGATAACGTTTTAACGTTCTTACCCATTCCAGGCACGGGCTAAGTATCTTTCTACCTCTTAACCCAAGTGCCTTACTCTATCTGTCACGGTGCCGCAGCCGTGCCCTTCCGTTTCCCTTTCCCATTCCCGTAGCTAGGTAGTCACCAATGTGGCGTCTGTCGTGTACCTATGTCGAGTACAAGCATACTTCAAGTTCTTTGTAACTCTACGCCGCAGAACAGACCAAGCAACCAAGCAAGTGAAAGATACCTCTAATGTATGTGTGTATGTGTGTATGTGTGTATGTGTGTATGTGTGTATGTGTGTATGTGTGTATGTGTGTTACTGCTGTGCCATCTACGCCACCACAAACGGGCAATACTCCACGATGTTTACCATTGCTGGTTTGCCGTCGTCTTCAAGGTGAAGTCTTTCTAATTTTCCAACGGACATCCGGAAAGATGTGGCTGAGACGGGGCTACCTCGGATACAAAGCCACTTCACTCCCAGCACAACGCCTCAGGGTTGCTGACCGGATTGGTACCCGGAATATGTCTTTGTCTCTCCGAGGGAGAGTGGTTGAGTTCGAGTTGCCCTGAAGAATTGTTCAGGGCTTGTTAAAGAGACAGTCAAAGGTTTGTTGTGATGAGCTTGATGGAGATGGCCATGACGACGACGACCACAGTATATATGTCTGTATCAGAAATAGCGAAATGTCGTGACTGGGAAGAAACAGGTAGTGACAGGCAAAGGCGGATGTAACTTTCGGCACACACCTTATTACCTGTATGCCCATGTTATGTGTGTAGGGGAATGTGATAGGAAGAGGTGATTATGCTTGAATATGCTTGAATGGCAGTCTCAAGATGAGCGCCGAGCGAATGAGAACATCGTGGGCCAATTTGAGGAAGGACGAGATATTGATTGATTGATGGCTTGTGGTTATCACTTCTCCTGGACCTCGTCACCACTGCACCAGTTTCTCATCCTTTTCTTATTTTCCCCGCGGAGCTAAAGCCGTGTCCATATATCCACCGTTCAATCATCACATTCCCAACAATCCCCCTTTATCACCTAAAGTTTATAGACACCTCTATACCTTCTTTCTGAGCCACACCTCCAAGACAAGACAAAAAAAATCGTAACAACGCCGTGAAGAGAGGGTGGAGTAAGTTATACACACATAAAGCGAATGATATGATGAAGTTGACACACGCGTCTTTACTTTTTATCCCCATGCAGACACCGACCGTACTATGATGATGATGTTGACGATGATGACAATGATGATGATGCACGATACACAGAGAAGAAAGAAGCAAACGAGAAGAAAAACAATGACTGCACCTTTCAACAAGGAGGTATACAACTCAAAAAAAATTCAGGTTCGACGCCATGCTCGCTTTCGTCTGTTCGTTCGTCCGTTCGTTTGTTCGTTCGTACCGTATCGTTCGACACTTAGCAACCCCCAACCGAAACCATTGAAAATTTTTCACATCGTGACCGTCACCTTCTCTTACCCATATAAGACTTTTTGATAACCACCCAACACTTCCCGCTTCGTCACAACGTTCGCCATGTTCGGTGCCAATGCCCTTCCTATACCCAGTCGAACCCTTCTAGCCCATCGTTCCTCCTAGGCCCTGCGGCTCATCATGGCCGCTGTGGCCCCTGCAGCTGCAAGATCTTGTTGCTGCTGCTGCCGGGCACTCGTGGTACGAACCGCCGCTCGCGGTAGACTGCTCCCGTTGGCGCCTACATTTCCTGAGGTGAAACTGCCAGCTGTTGAGCCGGTTGTACCTCCGCTTGCTCTTTTCACGCCAGAAGTTGCCCCACTACCCGAAGCCGTCATGCCAGATACCTTACGGGAGGAAGGCAGAATACTACTAGCAAGAGTGGGTTTTAGAGGACCCTGAGGCATACCGGAGCTGACGACTCCTGATCGTAGTGAGGTTCTGGTAGTGACGGCGGCGGCTGGCGGCTCCGGCAGGGGGCGAGGTCCTCCGTTCAGACTCTGTACACGCTTGCTTGGGGATGATTCCCGCGTCGATGCAAGGCGTGGCACTGGCATGGAAGATGAGGGCGGAGTCTTCTGCCCGGTAATGAACTCATGTCGTACGGCTTCCTCGGGCTTCATTCTTCTGTCCGGATCCCACCTGAGACAGCGGGCAATGAAATCCAGGAATGGCTGATCATCGCACTTGAGAACCTGCTGCAAAGTCTTGGAGGAGGGGCGGCGACGGCGGCCCTTCGAGGAGACGGTAAGACGCGGTTTGCCAGAGCTATCGAAGAACAGCTTCTTGCGTGTTGACTTTTCAATGAGGTGCTTCTCCGGAGGCCCGAATACTTCCATGATGCAAGCCAGCTGTTCCTGCTCGTTCTCACCAGGGAAAATGGGAACACCAGTGAAGAGTTCCGCCAGAATGCAGCCTAGCGACCACATATCAATGGGAAGGCCATAGGTCATGCCCAGAATAACCTCGGGGGATCGGTAAAAGCGTGACTGAATGTAAGTATAAACCTTCTCGTTTTCGAAACAGCTGGAACCAAAATCGATGACCTTGATCTCCGAATGTAGAGGGTGTCGCAGGAGGATGTTTTCTGGCTTCAAGTCGCAGTGAATAACCTTGTGCTGCTTTAGCAGAAGCAGTGAGCTGAGCATTTGTTTAGTGAACCGCCGAATCAACTTGAGTGAGAAGCCCCGGAAAGCGTTAGACTTGATGAACTCGTAAAGATTCATATCAAGGAGTTCGGTGGAAATGCAGAGATGCCCACGGAAATAGAAGCTGTGGGTGAAATTGACCATGCTGTGCTTATTCTTGGGGTCCTGAAAGTTTACTTGTTAGCGAACAAATACGGTTCGAGTAAACAATTATCAAGAACTTACCCATTCGCGAAGCTTCTGCAGAATATTGACTTCCACAAGAGCCTGCTGGTGGAACCGCTTCTTGTTCCGGATAATCTTGACGGCCACAAGGACGCCAGTCTTATGATCGATGCATCGAACAACCTGCCCGAAGCTACCCTTTCCAAGGACATCAATGATCTCATATCTGTACGCAAGATGATCGCCGATAATAATCGAGTAGTCTCCTCGCTCATCATCGTACCCAAAGTTGGGAAGGTCTGACTGAACGTTACCAACCACCTTGGCCGCATTCTGAGTACCGCAAAAGTAGACGTCCTTATAGTCCACAATTTCGCCGCGCTCATAAATGTTCAGGACGGCAATCCTAAGGGCTTCCTGAGGGCCAACGCGTTCCTTGGCAGTAGCACGCTTGCGTAAGGCGTCGAGCGTCCGAGCCGCCATTTCCGTTTCCTTACGCCGCGACCCGAGTTTCTTCATCTCTTCCTCGGCCACCATGTCATCCTTGTCGAGGTCGGCCGTCCAGACGTCACGGGGTTGGCTCAGAGTCGCACTTGAACTCTTCGGCTTCAGGATCTTTTGCGCCGAGCTATACGTATGAATCGATCGCTCTGCCACCGTGTCCAGCGTCGATTCCTTCTTGCCAGCTGCCGCATCGCTACGCTGACGGTCCCCTGCAACAATAGCATTGAGGCTCGAGGCTGAGCTCTTCCGTCTCCTAGACTCCAAGTACGTCCCGGTACCATTCGATTTCGAAGAAGGCGTCGGGCTTGGGACTTTTCCGGTGGTTGAAGGCAAGCTGCCCAGTGTCGCCGATATCGGGATCCTTGGGGGTGGCATAGAGTCATGTTTGACACTGTTCGGATCAGCCTTTTCAGGCCGACTGTTACCGTTCTTGGATGCGCTTCGTTTCCATGATAGACTCAATTTCCGTCTGATGGAGGTGCCGATTGACGATGGAGTTGGTGGCTCGTCCGGGTCAGTGGGAGGTGGTGGTGACTTCGCGGTTGATGACTTTGCGGCAGCAGGCTTCGGGGCTCGCGGTCCAGAGGGTTTCTGGGTTGGGACAGATGCATCGGGATCCCCTGTTTTTGGTCGATTGGAGTATGCCGACTCCTGATTCCCCCCCTTTACCGCAGAAGACGAAATATATGGCGACATTCCTGACTGTGGCATCACATTTGACACCACTCCCCCCATTGACTCGTTTGAGCTGTAGGAGTCCATACTACCGCCCTTTCCTCGATTAATTGTGCTTGTACTCCTAAGGTGCTGAACTGTAGGCTTATCCTCAGTTCGCGTTGTGGTGAAGTAGGTGCTTCTTGACGCTGTCATGGGCGTCGACGGCGTCTTTGCAATTTGCCTGCCAGGGGGAGGAGAAAGACTCCTGTCTGATGCATTCTGCTCCTGAAGCGCCGCAATTTTGGCAGCAGTTGTAGTGCTCAACGGTCCTAGAGCAAGCGGGGGCAGACGAAGAGGCTGCAGGTTTTTCTTTGAGTTTGCGGAAGAGGACTTCTTGTCTACAGTCGAAGTGTGTACAGACTTTCGTTGGCTGGGTTTGCGTTGCAGCTTAGCAGGCGGTAGGTCAGTCAGCTGTGCCCCAGATACGCTCCCTGTTGAGGTGCTATTGATGCTACTCGTATCAAACGCCCTATTGGACTTGCGCTTGTCCAAAAACGACAATTCCCCGGGCGAATCGTACAGCTTTGGTATTGCTGGAACTGGGGGAACCTCTTCCTCTTCCTCGCCGTTCGCCGTGTTCTGGGAAGGCATACCCTTTGGAGCAGGTAGCCTAGAGCTGCCGCTCTGCGGAATCCGCGGTTGAATAGAGCCAGTCGATGATCGTACAGTGTTGTAGCTATTTGCCGACGCAGCCGAAAGACCGGAGCTGTAGGATTTTCTGTTGTTCGCGTCCGGGGTAGTCCGAGAGGAAGCTGGCGTCGGGATCTTGCGCGGCAACATGGATGGAGAACGAGACGAAGGACGTGATGTAGCTAATGGCATCGGAGCTGTTGGTACTGGAGCTGGCGCTTGAGAGGGTTGATGATGTGACATCCGCTTCATCAGTCTCGTATCTGTCGGGCTGATCGTCCTGGCGCCTAAGCCTGTTGCATGTGAAGTATGAGGGACACCAGGCATAACAGATATCCTCTTGGTCGAGGATGGAACTGACGCCTTGACGGCAGTCCTGGGGGAGCGTGGAAATGTCACAGGCGAGCTCCCGGAGCCCAAGGCAAGGGCGCTCAAGTCGTGGGCTAGTGTAGTAGCATCGCTGCCTCGGGGCGGCGGTTGCACAGATCTCGCCTTGGAGGTTCGCGTTGACTCGGGCATAGGACGGGGCCCTCCGTCTACGGACACTGACGTGCGTACCGGCTCTGTTCCATTTCGCTCCCCGAGTGAGGCGACACTCGGCCTTCGTCTTCGTGCCTCCGCATCCGTGTTACCGAGCACGTCAGATCCAGCCGACCGCCTGGGAGCTTTCACCGTATTGTTCGTACTCGAGACTGGGGGGTAATGGTTCGGGCGACGAGTGCGGATGGCGGCCGGAGCGGTAGGGGTCGTAACACCTGAAGTGTTGGATGCTGTTGTTCCTAAGCCTGCCTGTCTATTTGTGCCATTTGTTATACTAGGTCTTCGCAAGATAGACCCGCTCCTAGCAGTCCGCGTCGGGGCGGGCTGCTGGACCGCGACTCTCGCGCCGGTCGCATTGATGGAGATGTCGGAATGGCCCCCCATGCTTTCGGGTATAGAATTTTGGCCAGGCGGTGTTGAGTAGTGGGCCAGCTTGAAATCGGTTGAGGCCGACTCGAGGCTGCTCTGAAGATCGTCGAAGCTCACCGAGGGCAAGAATTCGAATGCTGTGCTTGTCGATGATCCGTCTTCGTTACCATTCCGGCTGCCAAAGGAGAACAATGAGTGGTTGTTGGACGAGGAGGCGCTCAGCATCGGAGGATCCTCGGTAGGTCGACGGAAAGCGTTAATTTTGGAGGGACTGTAGTTTTCCTTGCGCCTGTGCAGAAAACACGAGCCAATGTTAGCTAGTCTGAATCGAAAACACGGAAGGAGCTTGCGGCGGGAGCCACCACTGGGCGCGATGCAAAAGAGAGTAGCACTTGAGAAGACGAGGACAAGGACGGGAACAACCTGGTGGGCGACTGGGTTTCCCCTCTGGGGCCAGCGGGAACGTGCCGCTCCCTATTGTTCATGGGTGGAATGGAGCCGTGAGGCCGGTGTGGTTATGGAGTCACGCAGCGCGAGGCGGGCCTCAATGAGCGGAAACGTTAGGACGACAGGGCCGCGGTATACGGTATACGGCAACCGCGACCACAACGGGGGCCGGAACGGAGCCTCTTGCTCGTGCTAGGAAAGGGCTGAGTGCTGACGGGGGACAAGACGAGACCGGCAGACCGGCGACAGGATCGCGAGGCGGTCTGTCTGCTTCAGACTTTTAGTACCTTTGCTTGGCCGGCTTGCAGCGTGCAGCGTGCAGCAGCAGCGTGCGTGTAGGCGTGAAGGGCGGTACGGATTATTATGGTGGTGGTCGTGGTGCGGTGGACGGTGGTGGTGTTGGTGGTGATAATGGTGTTTGTTCCACTCTTTGGGATTCAGATGGTTGGTGCGTTCGCTTCAGTTCTCTCCACTGCTGTTAAGGTATCCTGTCCTTTGCGGTCCGAGTCGTCGATTCGACGTCGAGCCTAGGTCCAAGTCGTCGACAGCCAATGCGGGTGGGAGGACGGCGCGAGGGCTCTACCATTGCCCAGATCAGCCAGAGACTCTCTCTCTCTCGTCAAGGGCTCAGTCCGGCCAAGGAGCTGAGATGGATATCGAGGCTACCTCATTCCGAGGACGCGGTGGAAATCGTCGTCGTCGAGCGTGTTCGAGACACAGCAGCCGGTCGTCGTTCGCTTGGTCAATCGAGAGAACAGTTGTAGCAATGGGAGCAACAATGGGATGGAAGACAAAGTGGAAAATTGCTTTTGTTCTGCCTTGCTTGCCCTGGGGCCTGTGCTAATGAGCTGGCAAGGTGTCTGCCCTCTGTGTGGTGCTACCGGGCCGCTACCCTTCTCTACGGACTAGCCTGGTTTCGCTTGGCCAAGGCTGTTTGCCGGGGTCCTATAGTATCTTGCTTTGGGCAGGACCTAACAAGTGGAAGCGCGCACACACATGGATGGCACTGAGCCTAGGTGGTCCTTCCCATGGTCGACGGGATGCAGTTCAATTGAGAACCGGGCGGCGTGACATCAAGCGGCTGCTGGCCGGCAGGTGGCAGCTGCCATAAAGCAGCCATTAACATTAAAACGCAGTTGGGACATTGAGGACATCGGCCACCGGGCCAACCAACTGCAAGAAGCCTCCATCTTACAGCAACAAACCTGATACCTATCAAGGACTCAAGTTCCTGTGATGCCGCTGCTGCGTAACTCTCATTGCGTGAACTGTCTGGGTACTTGTGTGGTCTGCGGTTGGTGGAAACGAACAAAATGCCCTAAAAAAATAAAGGAGCCCTGGTGTGTTTTACGCTCGTCGCTACCCGCGCTTGGTGAATTGAGGTTGCTCCAGCTCTTTCAAGAGACAGAAAGCAACAACGCGAAATTTCACGGGGCAACAACTCCTCAGGGGAATGTTTTTGTGGGGACCGAAAGTCGCGAGAAGAAAAAAAGGAGAAAGCCGACGGCGGGAACTCCTCATTCAGAACATCGATGGAAAGATGCACATGCACCACAGTCCAACCCAACACCTTCCCCTCTTCTCCGCAGACAGACCCTTGATATCCACGCCCAAATGGCATCCACAATCATTTCAACAGAGATAAGAGAAACGAAAGTGCATCTCCGAAATTCCTTCTGACTTCTTGTTGTTCTCATTCAGACTTCGAGAATCCCAATGCACGACCTGTCGTCTGAAAGATGGCGGGGATGCCAAGGCCGGGACGGGAGCCAGTCCAGGTCCATCCAGATTTTTGATGTCGTTCCAAGGGAGGATCCTGGCGGCGGCGATATTAAGGAAGAGTCGTGGCAAGGAAAAGCACATGGCACATCTACACTCCAATTTCAATGGGCTTCCAGAGAGGAAATAACATTTGCCTATCCTTTCTGGTAGAATTAGAGATGGTTCCTGGAGATAGTTCCGCGCAGTATCGACGCCAAGGCTCTAGAAACCAACGTTAACAAGAAGTGATGTTGAGATCTGGAAACCCAACCATGGAGATCATAGGGGTCTCGGTGCCTATTGCTCCCTTGCGTCAACCAGTATATTTGTCCAAGTTTCATGGAAAAACAACAACAAAATAAAAACCGAAGTCGACTTGTTCAGTGATGGCCTCAAGAAATATGGACACATGATATGCAAGGTCCCCTCAACTTGCTATAGGGACGAGTAATTTCCAATCTCATCCGGCAGATGAACGTCAATGCCGAACTACATTTGAACCTAGATTTGACAGTACGTATGGGGTTTGACAGGTTGAACTGCAGGGTTGTCCCCGTGTCATTTCTATTTTCCTTGAACCTCTTTGATCTCTCCTTTCACGGTCACAGATCGCCTTTCACAACTCATGTCGATGCCATTGATGCGGGTAGAGCGGGCAAGATGTTGGCACGGTTGGGTAGAAAGATGTGCGGATGTGACATGTCCGTACACCAAACCCCTTGATCTTGACGCCAACGAGGATCAAAACTGGAGCCCTTCCGGCTTGGCTGAAGCCCAACTGAAGCCCACTCCGCACGATCGGGATGTGCTCGCAGGAAAATCTCAGGAGTTCGGAAGCATTCAAAGGCGGGGCAAGTATTTATCACAACCATTTTACTTTCTTTTTTTCGATTCCGGAGAGGGTGGGTTGCTTCAGGAACAGGGAGGTCGGTGTGGTGATAGATGAAAGGTTGGAATTATTTCCATGCAGGGTCCCCTACTTCACACCCACACCACCTTCAATGCCTTGCCGTCGTCACAGACCGTTGAGAAGCCCATGGCAACCTCCTTGGTGATCACAGCTTGCGGCGTGGACAAATGATATCTCACCGTGAGATTTCAAGGGTTTGGCAGAGAATCTGAATGACGTTTCTCGTTCCTGCCACAGATAGCATCACTTCAGCAAAGGGTTGCAAAATTGGTCAAAAATCTGCCAGGCCTAGAAATGGGAAGCCATCATAATTCTGGGTGATCATCCTGGCTGGTGTTTGTTGACTTCAACTCTGTCCACATCTTCATCGTGTGAACCTACCTCAACTGTTAAGAACGGGTGCCAGACACTAACAGCAGCTGTGGTGGAACCAAGGATGCTTAGACTTTGAGCCTCGATTTGGTGTGAATGTGACAGCCGAGACCAGTAAAGCAGGACGACTACAGGGAGTATAGTCGGTGGTGTTAGTAGCTCATAACAAATGCCACCCTTGTAGTCGCGCATACCGCTTTCACATGCGCAGCTCCACACTCACCTTGCACAGCATTCCGTCATCATCATCATCGTCGCATTTACAACTTCAACACCAACCCTAGGCTCGTGCATCCTACTGAAACTTCATTCACGCGCCCCGACTTGTCACTCTGTCCTCAAGCTGTAGTGATTATAGACTGGCTTGTGTACGTAATCAAGAGGATATCAAAGCAGATACGAAAGATTCATACTGAGAGCCCTCGGCCTCCGCTAGTTGGGTAGAATGAGATTCTCGAAACCGTAAACGACCCAAGACCGCGTGATATCTAGCCATGGACGACTTAGCTGCTGCCTTTCTCGGTCCAGGCGATGACGCCTCGATCCAGGAAGAGGATGACGGCCAACAGGGCTCCGGCTCCGGCACCGACTCGACCACCACGGCCCGGACATTGCGACGGGGGATTCTCAAGGCGGCCAACCTACAAGACAAGCTTCTAGAGAAGTACTTCCAGCCTACCTACCTGATGGCACCAGCTATAAGAGTTACTAACTTGAGTAATACCAGACTCCTCGCCCAAGTCATCCCCGTAGACGATGGCCAGCCTCACGGCAGCGG
>RANY01000911.1:0-13784 GCA_009805235.1 Neurospora pannonica FGSC 7221
CGGCTCGGCGCCCGTCGTGTACTGCATGATGCCCTGGCCCATGCCGGAGCGGTCGACGAAGAGCTGCTGCCACGGCTTGCCGTCCGTGTAGAGCGACAGCGTGCCGTCGGCCTTGTTGAGCACAAAGGTGGCGCTGTTCTGGGCCGGGCCGTTGTAGCACTGGGCGTCCTGGTTGGACAGGTTGGTGAAGATGCCCTTGTTCATGGCGCCCCAGGCGGTCAGGTGCACGGGGCTGGCGGACCGGATCGACATGACGCCAAAGATGACACTGTCCGGGTTGGGGGTGCCGGCCTCCTGGGAGGTGGGGGCGCCGAAGACGCCGGTGGCGGCCGAGAGGGCGCTGAGGGCAAGGGTGGTGAACTGCATGGTAATGGTTGGGTGGGTGGTGGTTGTGAGGGTGCGTTGATAGCGAATGTGGGTAGTTGGGATGATTAAGATTGGATGTATTAAGAGGCGAGTAGCGATTGTGATGATATTGCGAGGAGTGAGGAGCAAAAGGAAGCCGTTGTAGCTTGGAGAGATGCCGTTAATATATACATGCAGCCGCCCGCCGACGGCCGACACCCGTCATCTCCAATCTCGACGTCTTCGAGTAGCTCGTAGCTAGCTTCTGCAGCCTTCAATCAACTCCGTATACTCCAAGCGAAGCGCGATACGATTTCAGGTCCTCCTGACCGATGTCCTCGGCTTTGACCGTTGAAGTTAGGTGGCAGGCCAAGCGGGCCAAGCCGTACCGGCGTTCTATCTTCGGAACCCGGCTCTCTTGTAAACGCCCAAGGGCTGCGTTCATTGGCCGTGATGACCAGGGAAAGAGCTGATCATTGCATAAAGGCATCATATGGAAAATGTCTGGAAACTTCACGAATGAAAACTGACGATGATCTACATCGCGCTGTACACTAGAGGTTTTACTTGTACTAGGGTCTATACGAGATCTGAGGATACGATGGCGGCCTCCGTTCCGCTTTGGGTGGGTAAGCCAAGACCTGGGCGTGGAAAAGGGACTAGAAGACCGGTAAGACCGAAATCTCACTCCCGTCGAATGCATTAACAAGACAATCTAACAACTCGCCCGTCCTAAAGGCACCGACACGCCGGTAGACGGTCGACCCTCCTTTGTCACCCTCATCTTTGGCCGGCACCAAAACCAAGCCAGCCTGGAACTGTCGTTTCCAATAATAACTGACCCTTCCTAGCTCATATCAATTCGTATCGAAGACGGACATGATGTTACAAAAACGTTCCCTTTCATGTCGATCAGGTTCACCTCCTTACACCGCTTCGGGCTTTTTGCTTGATTGGCGAGACTCGAACTCCCCAGTGTCGCCTCAACTCAGCCTCCATCTCGCATTCCTAGCGAAGGATTTTGCCATAAAAATTACTGACTTGAATAACTGGAAACTCCGAACGAGGGTATTCCCAAGAGTGTCGAAGTGCTAGTGTAGTCGAAGGGAAAGACTTTGTGATAGTTATCCCTTGGTAGTGACTAATGCCCTGGATGATGTTGGATATGTGCCTAGCGAGCATGGCCGGGGAGAGGAACCCGGATGAAGGATCATCGAACGAGGAAGCGAGGGAAGGGGGAGCGAAGAGAAGAAGGACCTTGATAACCACTGCCCTGAGCATATTGTAGTATTGTAGTTCCTATGTGGTCGAACGATCTTTGTCGCCTCGCTTTGTCAATGTTTTGAACAACTCTCAGAGTATGCGATCTTATACGATGAACCGAAAATGGACTGACGTCGCGGGCCATGGGTGCGGGCCGGGGTCTCATGGACCATCTCGCTGTAGCTGTGGGCGTTGACAGGTTAGGCCCTTGTTCCTCAACGGGGCATTCCTTCCTGTCTTTGCCATACATCTCGTGGTTGATCGGCAATAAATACAAATTACAGACACCCGACGATAGACGTGTTGAATCTCGGGCCTCTATTCATCTTGTCTGCCACTGCGTAGAAAGAGCAGGCTCGCTGTTAGTGAGAGGCATCGTAGACGGACGGATGGGCCAAGTCTATCCCAAAACATTAGCGGGCGTTCAATGTGCGCAGTTGTTGGGATTGGGAAAGCCGGCGCGGCACGGGGGGTCGGGACTGTCCAGCCGATTCGAAGCCGCCACCACTCTGTCGTCGGGGTTTGGCCATTGTGAGTGAGGACTATTGAGCAAGGAGTTGAGTGTACCTCTAGCACGTGATTGCTCATTCAATCAAAGAGGGCTGTCAATACGTCGTTCGTCGCATTATGTCCTGAGGCTTTGAATCGTCGATGCAAGAAGTCAAGAATGCGGGGAGGATGGAAAAGAATCGAGTCTAAAAAAGTGTCGGCCACCAAGGCCGGGGTTTTGGGCAATATGAGTCAAAAGCTTGACAGCGTATAATAACTGGGAATTGGACCGGTAGCTCAGGGGTAGAGCGTTCGGCTGCAGTCCGAACGGTCACGCGTTCAAATCGCGTTCAAATCGCGTTCAGTCCTCAATCTCCCAGTTGCATTTTTTTTTTCTTTTTTGTTATTCTTTTGCTGGTGGCATCATGATTGCATGTCTTCCGTTTTTATCTTCCTTTTTGATTTTTTTTTTCTTTTCCTCTTTTTTTTCTCTCCTTTTAACACCTGGGTGGTCACATTGCTGACGCAACGAAATGCTCACTAAACGCCATCGTGACTTTCGCGTTTCTTCATCTGCAAGACATTGTTTTCCCACTTTCTCGAGTCTCAACCGCTCATTCAAATTACTTCTAATTTTACCATTACAGTGTCCTCAATATGCCCTGTTACCGTTTGTATTTGCTTGAGAACCTTTCTCCTGTGGTCCCACATACAATATCTGGCTGATCCAGCGTTTCCTGCGACGAACCGAACGCATCAATCTCTGAACATTCCCTTCCGACCTCGTTGCGTTTTCCGGTATGGGCACCATGGCGCTCTTGGTCCAGATGTGGATTGCCTTAGACCAGTCCAGTCCCTCGATGCATCCGCCTTTGACGGAGACGAAGTTCTTACCCTTATTGCACCAAGGAAATAGCGTTAACATCTGATCCAACAAAGCGGCTTGTCTTCGGGGATGATACTCACAGCCGTGGAATGAATGAGGCGAGTCCCGCATTGCTTGCAGAAATAACTTTATCATGGTCAGTAACAGTTGCTTCACTCATCTTCGACGATACACGCCAAAACCAGAGAGGAACGGACACACACCATTCTAGGAATTCACCATTGGGGTTTGGTCTCCTTCAGGCACACACAGAGAGTTAGTATAACCACACCCTTGGGTCTTGGCGTGTAAGACCTATAATCCGGCAACGATGTGACTATCACGTACTTGTAGCAGCTCAGAAGCGCCTCACTAGGCAAAGGAAACCGAGGAAAGATGGCCGATGCCCCAAAGGCCGAGCTCGTCTGCCGCCGACATTCGGCGCAGTGGCAGATATAAAGGGCGAGAGGGTGCCGGAGAGGTGTCTTGAAGGTCACGGCACCACACTGACAGCTTGCATCCATGGTCGATGGCTTTCGGCTAACCTCGGTCTCGAATTTGTCGCAAGGATTGGCGTAAGGTTTGGATGAGTTCACTGGTAACCAATGTCTCATTAATAGTAGAGTCCAAGATGAAGTTCGTAAGATGAAGTAACCTTCAAGAAGAACAAGGAAATAGAAATGGTGTTGTACACTGCATGGATATAACTTGTTAGCGTGGCTTTTGGGGGTGGCAAAGAACTTTAATTCTTATATAAGAAATATCTGGCTTGTCCTGTATTTGGCCCCTGCTTCTTGTAGGGTAAACGTACTAAGCTAATAAGTTATTATGGCGGGGTTGAGATAGGTAATACGGGGAGCCAATCAGCTCTACAACTCTTCCGTGAATATTTGGGCGTTGGACGGAGAATCATTATTCATATTACCTTGTACTTTGAAGCCACTTCTTACGTAGTTAGACTTGTAGACCGCTCCTGGTTAGTGACTTATTACATCCAATATGTATTGCGGCCCCTGTTGAACTTTTGACAGCTGAGTTCAACCATACCGCAACAGACGGGCAAGGAATGATTGTTTCCAAGGAGCAATATATAGGTGAAAGTAATCACGTTCGTATTAGTGACAAATATTCCCATATCAATACTCTAAGGGTAGATATCAGACCCTGTCTGAACCCCCAATGTCCGAATGTTACCGGAACGCCATCTACATCATCACGACGCTTTCCAAAAGACCGCCCTGACCGACAGAGAACACACTCAAAACATAGCTATACAAAACGTCCAGCACTTCATGCAGCCTGCGAATATCCCGGCTCTAGTCGTCTCCCACCCGGTCGCTGATCCGGCTGAGCTTCCCTGTCCAAACAAACGTTTTCCATCTTCCTGGCTATCCGAACGATAGGCTCGTTAATCGCTCTCATGAAGACATCAGCCGCCCACACAACAACGGGCCCAAGCACACACAAGCCCAAAAACCAGCCCATCGTTTTCTGCGTCGTATTCTCCATGCCCATCATACCCTTGATCCTGTGCGCCTCAACAGCCACTTTGTAACCATCCTGGCCAGGTTCGCCCTGAGTAGGTACAAATGGGCTGCCAAAGATATAGGTTTGGAAGAGTCCTAGAACCGGTCTATGGCAGATGTAAATCGCATAGCTGATGCGTCTACAGTACTGCGCAAGCGAACCCTCAAAGAACTGCTTAAGGAGCGGAAGCTCTCCGACAGCCCAGACGGTTCCTACCGCGCAAAGACCGAACCAAAATTTTTGCGGGGCGAGATGGTCTATCTTTGCAAACGGTATAGGCGTCTTTTCAACGAACTACCGGATCCCTGGCGTCTTGTCCGTATAGTGGTTAGGCCAGCCGCCGACAAACAGTCCCAGGATAACCAGCGAGATGTAAAATACGGTCTTCAGCGTCGACAGACTAACAAGCCCGCCGCCCTGCCTGACCTCCCGATGGCCGTACTTGTTCAAATCATCCTCATCCTCCTCCTGCGCCACCGACTCCCACTCCTTGGATTGCTGCTCCCTCGCGCTCTTGAGCACATGCACCTCCGCGAGGAACAAGCCAGCCAGGAACTCAAAACCGGCCCACTTGCCGCAGCTGAGGCAGTACCCCATCAAGCCCAAAACCGTCATCTGTCTGATCCGCAGCTTGATGCGCGCCAGCATGAGGATCACCATGAACAGCAGCATTGAGTGCGCAAACTCAATGGGGATCGTCCACAGGTGGATGTCGTAGCCGGGTATTATGTCCTTGTCCCAGGCCTACGGCTAGGTGATCTGCGTGAAGACGACGCGCTTCTAGGTCATCAATTGCTCGGTCCACGTGGCGCGCGGGTTCCGGAACGGGTAGAGGTCTATCTGCTGTAGACACATGATTATGAAGGTCGAGGCCACGCAGGGGCTGAAGAGCCGAAAGGCTCGGCGGAAGGTGGACGAGCTGAGAGCAGTGTAGCACTTGTCGAGATCGCGGGCGTGGATGGACTTGATGGGTTTGTACGAGAGAGCACGAAGCCGGAGATGACGAAGAAGATGTGCACCATGGGCCGCCCGGAGAAGATGATGCGTAGGAACGGGAGCTGGATCCATCCTGTCGTGGCCGTTTCTGGGTGGTCATTATCGGCAATGTTGTAGGAGCGTGTTAGAGAGTTGTAGTTGTCCTCGGTGTAGTGGCAGAAGAAGACGATTACGGAGGCTATGCCACGCAGGCCGTCGAGATACGAGGTTGGGTGCAGTCGGGTCGGTTTCCTATGATCGGAGAAGATGGCATCGGCTATAAAGCTCGGAATGAGAGCCCGGAGGAAAGTGTCGGCCCATGATAATAGGTTTATTTGATGGCGGAGCATCGTGGTATTATCAATAGTCTTATGTTCGCAGTGACGGTAAGTTTGTTATACCACCTTACGTCAACTCAGATCTCTCTTGTCGACGCAACAGGAAGGGGCATTGGTGAGTTTCTAATAACGAAAGTTAGAGGCAAATGTATCTGCAGTATTCGAAGTTAGCGGTGGGTTCGTTTTTCTTTTGTTTGAAGATGGTAATAAAGTATAGAGGTGCGTCGAGAATAGTAGACTACCGGATACGAGAAGCATCGATATAGCTGCGTGATGACGTTAGATTGGATGAGCTGTATATTAAACACAGGAAAGCGAGGGAACCGCCACCAGTCAACTTAATTGTAACCAGATGGTTTCATGATGTTCAGGATATTTATGCTCGAGATATGAAATATGGGACCTACCAATTGTTATATCCACCGCCAAAGAATACTGGTAGTCTGATACTTGAGCGGTGATCCCGCCGCGTCCACGACAACAAAGAGAGACTTAAAAGCAACAATAAAACAACATGCAAAGCCGATACACAACCCGCAAAAGCACTGAAAGGAGAGTCAAAAGGAAGACGAGTGTGAAAGACCAGATAGACTTCTAAAAAAAAGGAATGAGAGCCAGAGAAAACGGTCTCAAGGTCAAGGAGTCTGTGAGACGCCCCACCGATCGTCCAGGAACAGCAGCACGTCCCTATTTCAAGCCCACCATCCCAGTCCCCCTCAACAACCCGAGGCAGGATATCCCCTGAGTGGAAGAGGCCTTGCTTTTCTTTGGATGATCCTCCTCTCTCCTCTTCGAACCCTTTTGAAACGGTTGCATGCGAACAGTGTTTCCTATACCGTCAGCCCCAGGGCGTCAAGGCGTCCCTATCCTTCACCGGGTTCAGCTTGAACGGGTGATTTGTCGATTTGCCCTTTTGATAGGCTGCCAGGGGCTGCACCCTCCGTGACAGCTCTAAGCTGAGAAAAGAAACTGATCATACCTCTGCACCAGCGTGGCGTATGTGAGCCATCGGTCCAATTTGAACAACTCGCGCCTAGCAATCTCCTTTTCTTGATGAGGCGAGTAAGGTATGTAACCTCCAGACTGCGCCTGTGCCTGTTAGCTGCTGGAAGCCGTCACYAGGGACGCTTGAGTCCGATGTCCAAGATTCAATAATGGTGTCATAACGTCCCACTTCCCATCCGGGCCTTTCCTTAAAAAGGAGAACCAGTCAGCCATTCGGGACTATCGAAGCAACAGCCGAACGCGAGCACGAGAATGATAGGAGAACAGGGAAAGAGAGTGTAAAAGGGACCTGGAAAGGAAGCTCTAGAAGATCCCGGGGAAAGCAAAGCCTGGCCGGGGAAAGGTCGGTCCCAAATTATCATTCAGGGGTCGCTGATCGGTAAAGCGCCAAGGCTGATGGTGGGTCTGTGCGGGGCAGCACCACGGCACCTCTTGCCCCCAGAGGCCCCCTCGTAATCGGGCGTTGTCCAGGCCGTCAGGGCAGGAGAGGAACAAGCTTTTGGTGTTCACTTGGCTCCCGTGGGTGGAAGCTTATTACCCCAGAATTTTGGTCAGAGCAATGAGAACGAAGTATCGTTTCTCAATGGTTCGAAATGTCGGGTCGGTCCCTGACCTGCTTTGGGAACTCTCGGTTCGAGGCAGGGCTTCGGGTACTAAAACCTCTGCCGAGATCTGCTTCGTTCTAGGCCTCACAAGCGTCCACCGGAAGCTTCCGTCGTGGATAAGAACAGGTAGGTTGAGTGTTCCCGGGCGTCGAACTCGCTGTTACAGATGTCGCGAGCAGTTGTCGTTGATCGGTCTCTCTTGCGAGTTGTCAAATTGTTGATCAGTGGCACCAGGGGTAACCGGTCAGCGATGTTCGTGTTAATCCCCCCTGAGCAAGGGAAATGAGATATATTACCTAATGTTAGCGTCCTTAATATGGACTAACCGTAAACAGAACCAATTGCTGTTAGCAGGACCATCTTGGTAATCTCCCGCCTACACATAATCTCTTCCTTTCTCGCAACTTCAACCTATCACGCTTCATCTCCGAAAACGCACCAACACAACTCCAACATCTGACTGAAGCTTCAACTCTCAAAAGCCAGCATATAACGGCCACATCATCATAGGATAAGAGATCTTACCAAACACCTGCTCCAAATTAAATGGATCATACGACGTCTGCGCGCACATGACCGAAACCTTTTGATCCCGTCCCCGTTCCTCTTCTTCTTCTTCGTCCCTCTCACAGTTCATATTGAGTAGCTCCTCCAGCAACCGACACCACCCGACCTTCTCGTCATCTATCATATTCCTCCGTCCCCTTTGATTTCCACATCGAGTTTCCTTAGGCTTCCTAACTGAACCAGACCACGGAAGATCCAAGCGAAGGATGATAGCTCCTCCTCTTCTGGTCCAGATTGATCTCCATCTCCACCTAGACCGGCCTTTTCAGCCCCGTCAAGCACCGCCGCTAAAGAACCCTTTATCAGATCCTTCTCTTTGCAGTCAATGCATAACCTCATCCCGCGAAGCCCCGCTCCCCAGTTGGTGGCGGAACATAGTAGCTCCTCCCACGCTTCTGCCTTTCCGTTTTTATTGCTATTGCTTTTGTCTTCCGAGAGGTCCAACTCAATTCTCACGTATCGCATGCTCTGGCGCTGCCAGTCTGCACAGAGCCGATCGTTAAGAAAGTTCCGCGCCGCTTGTACGCTGTCGACGTCGTGCCACGATGGGAAGACAAATTCATTTTCGTAATAAGGGATGGTGTGGGCTTCGTAATAGATCTGGCGACAGGCTAAGAGAAGGGCGGTTGGGATGTAGTTCATCGGACGGTGGGCGGATAGGAGTTCGCGGGTGGGAGCATGGCTGCTGGTGTCGTTGCCGTCTGGAGTTTCCTCGTAGGGCAGTGGACTGGGCTTTATGGTAGCCTGCGACATAACGGGCTTAAGGACATGACGACCGCTGCCTTGGGTCAAATACCATAGTGGCAGTTTGGAATGCCGAACGCTGTGTGAGTCGTAGACGTAGTCGTAAATTCGTAAGCGGATTTCGACGGCCAGGTCCATGAAGCCCATCCTCCTCCTATCTTCCTCCTTCCCTTGGTCGATGACTTGACTATATTTGTGCCCCACAGAATCTCGGCGTTGGCGATGGTGCCATTCCAGTATAAACAAGCTCACAGCTCGGCGGTGTGGTATTTGACAGTGGTGTAGTTATAATAACTAAGTAATAATTGTCCAGTCTCGATTATTGGGGAAAAGCTGAACTGTAGACAGGTTTCTGTTCCAGAGACTAGGTAGGAAGTGTTCCGGAGGTCGAGCGAGGAAAGGTAAAGTTCAAACTTCCAGTTAGCCACCACTTATAACAACCATCACTATCGTCTGAAGGAGAGCGTAAAAAATCTTCAACTAAACCTGCGGCGGGCCGGCGGTTAGGTTAAGTTTGGCAAACATCGTCATCATGACTGCCTCTTTACAACCTGGCTTACATGGTTTGATCACGCTTTCCATTGGCTTTGGGAGCTTGGGATGGCCCGCAAACAGCATGCGAGCCTGCCCGAAACACACCAAGAGCTGAACTTCAAATCTCAAATCGGCGTGGTGGCATGTATGTTGGGCTAACACAGTACACTAGTGTCAAGCCAAGAGCAATGACGGATGCCATCGCCATCTTGGATGCTGTTGGTACTGGCCTTTGTGGAGGTGGGTTCCAGTCAGCAAGCATATTGTGTGATCAAAAGGCCGAGCACAACCACTATTGGTAAACGCCAAGTCAATGTGAATCCTTTGCTCCGTAGAGCGCAACGCTTTTCCTAAAGTAAGCTAGGCCGATAGTTACACCAAACCTCCCAGGCTGACTCTTCTGAATGTTTCTCCAGCGTAGCAGCCAGGAAACTGGAGCCGGTAGGTTGAGTTGAGTTTTTGATGTCATTCGTTTTCGATAGTACATCTGAAGACGATTCCAAGCTATTCAAGCTACTGGCCTCCGCATCCTTGCGTAGGGATGACAAAGCACCGCTTTACCCGACAGCGGCTATGCTAGAAACGTTTGAAAATCGCGAGGATATGAAAGCACTTCGCGCACAGCGTCGTCACTTCCGGGGAAGAGCTCAAACTCTCTGCAGACGATAGAGAGGTGAAGCAACTTACCTGATACGGATCATTTTCATGCATGTAGAGTATTGAGCGATAAGATAAGGATAAGATAGGGAAGTGGGTCCGCCCAGATGGATTACATCAATCTATCTGCGCGCGGCTTCCATTCTTCTTGATCTTTCCGGAATCATCACGCTTTACACAGGAATAATATCATTGCTTTTGCACATCAATTGCAGGGTTATTCTATGAGGCGAAAGCAGTCCATATCAATAACCCTTCCACCTTTGTTCCTCCCATCAGCAAAAAGGGCACGGCCATTAAGAGTACTACCGTTTAAGAAAGCTAACTATGTAATCAGTAAACACGGACCAAGGTAATTTAAGATGATGATATATCACTTACTGAACGCTTTATCAAAGTTGTCCCTCTCTCGGATTCGAACGCAGCCACCGAGAGCACTATAGACCTCAGTTTTATCCGCTTCGGCACCACATCCGCTCTTTACGTGGTCCTTTAACTGTTGCCACGTCGTTGTGTAGGGAAGCTGCATAAAGAGCCACTGTGACACATCCGCCGGCTCTCATGGTGCCTAAGAATCGGCGACTTGAGCCGAAGCCGCGATATCAAGCTATGTTTGATGCCATAGCATCTCTAAGCTCGGTACGACGATTCACCATTTACTTGCCTGACGTTGAATATTCCCCTTCTAACTCGTTTCATACGTAGGCACAAGAGAAAAGTTGGGCTGAGAAAAGGCGTTTTCTCGTTCTTTTTCTCGCATCTCTTTAATCAATGAATTCTTCGAGAGGTGCGGAAATGTAGCCGATAGTGATTGTGAGGAGCTGTGTTTCTAGATATGGCGGTTAGAACCCTAACCCTAGTGCTGGCTGAGCCAGAATTAGGGTTAGGGTTCCTCAACGTCTGAGAACCGTTCCGAATTGTACTAGCGTAAGAAGATTCCAAAGGAGAAAGACACTCGACATCTGCAGTACGATTGACTCGGGGAAGATTGTCATTGACAAAAGATTCTGAAAGGGAAGAGTCAACTTCCGTAATTTCTTCAACTTGGTATTTCTTCAAGGCGGCTTCTCGCACGGCGAAGCCTCCTTTCTTCATTCCTCCAATCTTACAAATCCACGATTCCCTGCCGCACGTCAAACCCCGCATCCCCGACATAATATCAACCATCTGGGATCTGAAAAGATCGACCGAAAGCTTGGGCATAAAGCAAGGCATTGTTGCTAGAGCCCTCTGCGCCTGCCAGAACATAACGAGAAGGTTCTATCACTTTTGACTGCTACGAATACATTCTACGTAATATTGCCATTGCGGTCCCTCCAGCATTGCTGTTGAGATGTAAGATGACTAGGGGGACTCAAAATAGGATAGGAAGGAATAGGGAGTAAATAATAAAGATTGGGAGTAAACCAAGAGATCTATTATTGCAGGAGGAAAGATTGTAAAAGGCTGAGTGGAGGTGGAGTTGTCTTCCAAGCCTGCTTCTTAGGATGCAAGGCTGAGTAGCTTAACAACCGCTTCATGTCCATTCTTTGCCGCCATATCCAGCGCTGTCTGTCTATACCGGTCCTTAGCATCTGCCTCAACCTTGCCGGTATCGAGAAGCAGTTTAACAACCGCCTCATGCCCATTCTTTGCCGCCATATGCAGTGCTGTCTCACCCCAAGCCCTATAATCTGCGTCAACCTTGCCGGTATCGAGAAGCAGTTTAACAACCGCCTCATGCCCATTCTTTGCCGCCATATATAGCGCTGTCCGTCCATCCTGGTCCTTAGGATCTGCGTCAACCTTGCCGGTATCGAGAAGCAGCTTAACAACCGCCTCATGCCCATTCTCTGCCGCCATATATAGCGCTGTCCGTCCATCCTGGTCCTTAGGATCTGCGTCGACCTTGCCGGTATCGAGAAGCAGTTTAACAACCGCCTCATGCCCATTCTTTGCCGCCATATGCAGTGCTGTCTCACCCCAAGCCCTATAATCTGCGTCAACCTTGCCGGTATCGAGAAGCAGCTTAACAACCGCCTGATGCCCATACTTTGCCGCCATATGCAGCGCTGTCCATCCATCCTGGTGCTTAGAATCTACGTCAACCTTGCCGGTATCGAGAAGCAGCTTAACAACCGCCTCATGCCCATTCTCTGCCGCCTATGCAGCGCTGTCCGTTCATACCAGTCCTGAGTATTTGCGTCAACCTTGCCAGTATCGAGAAGCAGCTTGACAACCGCCTCCTGCCCATTCCCTGCCGCTATATGTAGCACTTTTTGTAGTTCCTTACTATGCAAGTCGACCTCAACGGTGTCGAAAAGTAGCTGAACGACTACCTCATGCCCAGTTATCGCCGCCATATGCAGCGCTGTCTGTCCATTCTCATCTTTAGCACCTGCGTCAACCTTGCCAGTATCGAGAAGCATCTTAATGATTGCTTTATAGTCTTTTTGCACCGCAAGCCACAGCGCCGTCCGTAGGTCCTCTCTATGCAAGTTGACCTTGCCTGTGTCAAGAAGCACTTGTACGACCGTCTCATGCCCGTTTGCTGCCGCCAAGCATAAAAGCGTCCATTGGCCCTTGTCTTCAATAAGTTGATTTACCATTGTTTCCTTTGCATCTTCCTTTTCTGAATCCTCGGGACCTAGGCAAGTCTTTTTTAGGTTGCTCATGCTCAATGCCCTCTCAAGAACCGCCGTTTCTTCCCTAAGATTCTTCACTGCAACTCCATACTGTTTCACCTCTTGTAATACCAATCTGACATTCCGTATCCTAGTCGCCGCCTTTAGACAACCTTCCCACCCTGTCTTTGAATGCTCTGGAATGCTTGTAAAGTAGTCGTAGTTGTTTTTATCTTGCTGCTTGTTTGGATCTATATCCCAATCCCACTCAAGTCGAAAATTGTGTGGAAAGACTGTTATCGATTGTAAAAGTTCGGGCCACATAATATCTTTGGTCGTAGCTTGTGAATCGCCTGCTGGGTAAACTACAATCATTATAACCGCCCAGTGATCGTTGTATGGCCTGAGGATCGTGGGTCTCGACGCTCCTTGAAGAAGGCAGACAAGATCTCCTTTTTGGACGGATTTTGCGGTGGTCGGGAGGGTCCAGAAAAAGACCAATTCTTCCTCCCTGTAAACCAGATAGCTAGAGGCGTTCCTCCAAGTGATGGCCACATCTTGTCTGTCTTCCCAAGTAGCATTTCTCTTGACCGAGGACACTTCGCCAAGAATGCAGCCCTTGCCCTCAATAACGGCAATCTCCTCATCGTCCGAAAGGTCTATAGAGACCAATTCAGATAGGGAGAAGTGGATGAGTTTGTTGAAGAGTTGTTTCCACGGAATCGTGTAGTCGGCGGACAATCCTGCTGCGGTTGGATTATCAGAGCTCATACCGAGTAAGGCATATACTTTATCGCGACGATCCGTAGCTTCGCGGGTGTGGTACATCTCTATCAGTTCACCCAGAGGTCGTATGTCAAGAGAAAAGTTGTCTGCCTGACTAATCGCGTATTTGGGCCGGAAGATTGCGCCCCTTATGAGGTAGGTTACCGAAAGGATTTGAGCCCGCAGGTCTGCGGGGAGTTTATTGGACAGGTTCAATGCTTTCAGGCCTGAGCAGAATGCAAATCCGTCAATCTCAGCAGAACCACACTTGATCAGGATATGGCGAGCCGCGGCAACTTCCTGAAGCACCTGCATCAATCTGTCAGTTTCCTTAGTCATACTACTTTGACATCGGTTCCCTTACCCAGATGCGCTGAAACCACGATCGTTGAAGCAGTGTAAGGATTCCCGCTTTATTATCTAATCGTCTTGTAGACAGCTCGGCTGCGATGCGTATTTCTTCGGGTGCTTGGTCGCGCTTGGCTGCGATGCGTATTTCTTC
>RANY01000912.1:0-13760 GCA_009805235.1 Neurospora pannonica FGSC 7221
TATTTTGCAAATATAGCGTAAGCGGAGAATTTAGTGCGACTTGCCTAAAAGTAGTAATAAGAATAAGCCTTCGAATAGCCTAAACTGATGRCCACCACTGGTACCGCGACCAGCAGGACCACCACCCGTCCGGCCAGCATCTCTAGCGCCCCTAAGCGCCCCACGACCGCTGCTTCGACCACGACCGCTTCTCACCGCACCCGTCCATCTGCTTCCGAGATTGACAGCAAGTCTACGACCGCTTCTCGTCGTACATCGGTCGCCCCCAGCAGCACTGGTGCTTCGCCCACCAAGCCAACCACGAGGGTTTCCAGCACCACCTCGAGCACTACAGCCGCTGCTCGCAAGCCAGCCACCTCCAGCAGCACTGTATCGCCCAGAACAAGCACCACTGGCGTTTCTAGGACACCAACTACCACTAGCTCTGCTGCCAGCGCCGCTCGTAGCGCTTCCCGCGCATCAGTTACGACACCCACTTCCGATGCCGCAAGAAAGCGTCTTTCTCTGGCTAGCTCGACCGGTCCCGCGCCGACTACTGCTAGACACACTTCCCGCCCTTCGTTGGCTTCAAGCGCCGGTGCTGCCGCTGCCGCCGCCGAATCTGCCAAGGAGATCGAGGCGCTCAAGAGCAAGTTGGAAGCTAGCGAGGCCGAAATTGCGGAGCTCAAGTCTCAGATCACCTCATCCCAGGAGAAGATCGAAGAGCTTAGCGCAAAGGCCGTCGACTCCACCACCGATTCTGAGAAGCAAGAGACCGCTGAGGATGGCTCCAGCCAAGAGCATATCGATGCCCTCACCGACTTAAAGGCCGAGCATACCGCCGAGATCGAGACCCTCAATAAGCAGATCGCCGAGTTGCAGGAGAAGCTTTCCTCTGCTGAGACCGAGCTTGTCGCTCAAAAGAGCCAGCTCTCGGACGCTGCGGGATCTAAGGATGTTGCGGATTCGGAGGTCACCAACCTGAAGGAGTCTTTGGATACCTTGGAAGCTGAATACCAGGCCAAGCTGGCTGAAGCCGAGGCCAGTCTCGGTAAGGCCAAGGAGGAACACAATGCCGAGATTGAGGCCCTTAAGGCCACTCTTACCGAGCAGCATGAGCAAGCCCTAGCGGAGCTCAAGACCAAGTTCGCTCAGGAGCAGCAAGACGGTGATGATGGAGCGACCGAAGCCCACGAGAAGGCCATGCAGGAACTCAAGACTAGCCACGAGAGCGCCATTGCCGAGCTTCAGAAGAAGATCGACGAGTTGTCCTCCTCGCAGGCTGCCAATGATGCCGACGCCACCAAGCTTGATGCCTTGGAATCCCAGATTTCCGAGCTCAAGGCTAAACTCGAGGCTGCCGAGCAGAACGCTGAGTCGGCCAAGGCCGAGCTCGAATCCAAGCTGACTTCCTTTGCTTCTTTGGAGGCCAAGGTCGCTGACATGGAGGCTGAACTGTCGGCTGCCAAGGAGGAAGCGACCAAGGCCGCTGCCACTCACGCCGAGCTCCAGAAGCGTATCGACGAGCTCACCGAGGAGACCAAGTCTCAGGAGGCCATCATTGCCAAGCTCAAGGAGGAGACTGCTTCTGCAGAGGAACTCCAGAAGCGCATTGAGCAGCTTACCGAGGAGAACACCACCTACGAGGCCACTCTTGCCAAGCTGAAGGAGGAAACTTCGGCTGCCGAAGACCTTCAGAAGCGCATTCAGGAACTCGAGGCCGAGGCCAAGGACAAGGAGGCCACCATTGCCCAGTTGAAGGACAACACCACCGGTTCGGACGAGCTCCAGAAGCGCATCGATGAGCTTAGCAACGACAGCAAGGACAAGGAGACTACCATCGCCCAGCTTAAGGAGGAGCTCGCCGCTGCCGAGGAGCTCCAAAAGCGTATCGAAGAGCTCACCGAGGAGGCCAAGGAAAAGGAGGCTACCATTGAGAAGCTCAAGGAGGAACACAAGGCCGCTGATGATCACCACCAGAAGCAGTTGCAGCAGGTCAGCAAGGACTACGAGGACGAGATCGAAAGCCTCAAGGGTGATGCTTTCTTCAAGCGCAAGTTCCAGGAGCTTGAAGTCAAGTATGCGGAGCTCACCAAGTCTCACGAGGACTCTGCTGAGGAGCACGCCAAGGCCCTTGAGTCCGCCAAGTCTGAGCATGAAGCTGCTGTCAAGGCCTTGGAGGCTAAGGAGGCCGAGCATCAACAAGCCTTGGACGCCCTGAGGGCCAGCCTTGCCGAAGAGCTCGAAAGCGCCAAGGCCGCTGCCAGACAGCAGGCTGAGGAAGCCAGCCTCGAGCAGCTTGAGGCCCTCAAGGCTAGCCATTCTAGCCAAATCGATATCATCAAGGGTGAGAGCGCGGCTGCTCTGGCTAAGGAACTCGAGGCACTACAGGCCAGCCATGCCGAAGAGCTTGCCGCTGCTCAAAAGTCCGTCGATGGCAGCAATGCTTCCCAGTTGGAAGAGATCAAGAAGGAGCTCGAGGCCAAGCACTCCGAGGAGATCCAGAAGTTGATGGCTGATCTTGAGAATGCCAACAAGATCAAGCTCGAGCTCGACGAGTTGAAGAAGAAGCATTCCGAAGAGCTTGAGCAACTCAAGGCTGAACTGGAGAGTGGCGACAGCCTCAAGAAGCAGCTTGAGGAGCTCGAGGCTAAGCATGTTGAGGAGGTCCAGAAGCTCACGGCGGAACTTGAGAACGGTAGCCACCTCAAGGAGGACCTCGAGGAGCTGAAGGCCATCCATGCCCAGGAGGTGCAGAAGCTGATAACCGAGCTCGAGAACGCAAACAGCCTTAAGCAGGATCTTGAGGATGTCAAGGCCAGGCATGCGGAGGAGTTGCAGAGGTTGACAAGCGAAGTTGAGGGCTCGACTAGCCTCAAGAGTGACCTCGAAGCCGTCCAAGCGAAGCTTGCTGAGGCCGAGGCCAAGCTTGCCGCTGCTCACCAAACGGCTGATCAGGCGAGAAGGGAGTTGGAGGACAGCAACGCCGCCGAGTTCGAGAAGATGATTTCGACACATCAAGAAGCCCAGGAGGCTTTGAGGAAGGAGAACGCGGCGAACGTCAAGGCTCAGCTTGAGGCCCTGAATGCGGAGCACGAGAAGGCTATCGAGAGCCTTAAGGCCGCCCATGAGGCTGCTCTCAAGGAGCAGACTGAGGGTTTGGCCAAGCTCGAGGCCGCCAAGCATGACCTTGAGATGACTCTTGCCTCTATCAAGATTGAGCACGACAAGGCCCAAGAAGAGTTGGACAATGTCAGCCAGCAGTTGGCGATGGAGAAGATGGACAAGTTCACTGCTCAGGCGGAGTTGGATGCCGTCAAGAACGCCAGGCCGGATACTAGGGAGCTCGACTCCCTCAGGCAGGAGCTTGCGGCGATCAAGGCTGCCCATGATCGGGAACTCCAGGAGCAGAAGGATGCGCTCAAGGCCGCCTTCGAGCAAGATCTCGCTGCTCAGAGGACGTCCTTCGAGAGCGAGCTCACCATTACCAGCGAGACGGCGACGAAGCACGCTGCTGAGCTGGCCAGTGCCAAGGAGGAGGTCGCCATTCTTCACAAGGAGTTCCAGGCCTTCAAGCTCGAGGCTGAGGCTAAGCAGAAGACGTTTGAGGCTGACTACAAGGACATGCACGATAGCCTGACGCAGCTGGTTGAGGAGGAGCAGAACCAGAAGGCGGCCTGCGCGCGGAAGTTGGCCGAGGAGGACAAGATGATTGTCGAGCTCAAGGCGCTGCTCAAGGTGAAGGATGCTGAGCTCGCAGAGGCCAAGGTAAGTTCTTCCGGTTCGGACATGTTAACGGATAGGAAGATGGATCTAACTGTGATGGTGCAGAGCCACTTTGCCAACGGGACGGGCGTCAACGGGGTCAATGGCGACAAGGCCGCGGCGGAAGGTGAGATTGAGCCTGACAACTCATCCTCAGCATTAGCTTCGGTGCGACAAGCCCCTGCCTGATTTTTTTTTGTTTTGGCTTCTTTTGTTGTTGCCCTTTTGCCCTTCCTTCTAACAACCTAATACCCTTACCCCAGACCCAGAGCCAGAGATACGTATTTTTAGAGCACTTTAGAAACATGTTCTAACAGAAATTGGCGATGGACACAGATCAATAAGGCCCAGAAGATGGTCAGCCAGCTGGCGGAGTTTACGGAGGACCTGGGCAACCAGAACTCGCAGATGCTCCAGTCGATTACGGATATCAAGTCTTGACTATCCATGATCCGCTTCGCGTCTTGATTGTAGACGCTCCTTGAGTGCTTTTTTTGAGGCGTGTGAGTGGGATCGGGAAAAAAACATAAGGGTTGGGTTATATATACACACAACGATATCGCGACGGCATGTAATGTGTTTGATGATCGTTTCATGCTGATGGAATATGGAAAAAAAAGGTCGGGGCCGCCTCCGGGTTTTTCTCCTTTTTTTCTTTTGGTAGGAAGGAGGCTGGTCGACGCTTATGGGCTCTTTATTATCTGGTTCATTTATCAATGACTCCTAATTCTGTTTATCTATAGCCATGTTGGAAGGGGTGTTCTGTGGGGACCGTGTCATGGCGTTGACTTTTTTTTAATCAAGCGAGCTTTTGTCGAGTTCTCTTGTCAAACTTGTTCTTTCACCGAGCCTTGTATCTTTTGTGGATCTGTATGATATAGCGATGGTGATGTGGGTAGTTGTTAACTGGAAGAAGAGGTTGTGTACTGATGAACGGGGTGTGCTTCCGTCTCACCGTGTCAGCGTTTCCCTTCACCGAGGCATGAAAGAGAGGCGGGGAGGGGTGCATTAGAGGGCGTGCTTGTAACACGCAGTAACCCCAATCGAGCGTCTGATAAAGCTGATAAGGGAAAAAGTTTCAAAATTTTTCTCCATGTTGTGCTTGTGCACTTTCCCCCTGTCGACTTGTGGTCTCGTCCAATGAAAAGGCAGGAGGCGACCCAAACCTCGTTCAGTCCAATCTCGTCTCTCCTCACGGCCACGGTCAAAACTCCAGCCGCTGTTCCCTCCTTCGGAGCAGTCAGTTCTTCCGCTGCGAGGAGAGACAGTGAGCGTGAACAAGTTATTCCCATCCGACTTGGGATAGTTTCAATTGAGGAAACATCCTCCAGGTACGTCCACGAGACGAGAAGAGACGAGACCGCATGCCTTCATTTTCATTTCCAATTGCCCCTCCATTTTATCTTTTATACACTTCCCCATCAATTCACAACACTTGAGTCATCATCGCATTGGTTGCGCTTGCACTTGGATCGCTTCGCATTTTCACTTCTGAAATACCGTCAATCTTTCAATCCTTTCTTGTATCAAAACACCAAAGTTGCAACATCGCCATTTGGTGTCATGCACTTTGGTTGTTGTTGACTTTTTCTGTTGCCATTTCATTTCCTTTGCACGCTCGCTGTGTTAGTTGCCCTAGATGTCAACTACCACTGCAGTCTGCCACTGCCGGCCACCACCATGTCCATGTCCATGTCGATAGAAAACCCTCAATTGATCTTTCCATTCATTCACTCACTATGGGCTTGCGCACCACCATTTCATCCTTCTTGTTATTCGACAAAGTTCCCGTCCCAATGCTAATACCGATGATAATCCAAAGTGACTCTTAGCCAGTCCAAGCTGTCTCATTGCCGTTGTCCTTCATTGCGACCAGCGGCATCACTCAGATATACTATAGGTCATCAGACCATACATGATAGACACGAGTCGCCATGGACGAGAAGAAGCCTGACCCCGGAGCCGACGAGGTCATGACCGGCATCTCGCACCCCTACCCTTCCCCCAGCGTCGAGACCACCGATGCTCAGTTCTACCATATCTCGACCCAAAGGGAAGGCGAGTTGGAGCACCAGGCCGTCCAGTCTGACGGGACAGATCAACCAGACGGCCTTCCCACTGTCACCGACCACCAGGCTCAGCACGACCATGATGAAAACCACGACCTTCATGAACTCCAAGAGCTACAAGACCCTGTCTCCCCAAGTCAGCACGCGCGACCAGGACCTTCGCTAAGTAACGAAGATTTGCAGCTCGCTGCCCAGTTGACCCAGGATCTTGCCCCCGTCATAGCTGCTGCCGCCGCCGCTTCCCACAACCAGGCCCAAGAAGAGCAGTTACAGGTCCCGGTTCAGGTTGAGGTGCCTGTCCAGACCGAGGATGTGGACATGCAGAATGACGCCGGCGACCCAGACCTCCAGGAACAACTCCAGGTCCAGTTGCAGAACCATAACCATGAGCTTCAGAGCGTGATGCAGTCCCATGCTGAACAAGAACAGCAACAACAGCAACAGCAGCAGGACCAGAATCGTCAACAGCAGGAGCAGCAACAGCAACAACAATCACCTCAGCAGCAGCCATCTCAAACATCACAACASCAGACTCAGCAACAGCAACAGCAAACGCAGGTCCCAGGACAGCCTCATCCTCACTACGTCCAGCAGGTATCACAGATGCAGCAAACACCTGGTCCTACGGCAGCTCATCTGTCCACGCACATTCCCATTGACCATCTCGCAGGCACGCACCCTCAATATGGCGCTGCTGTCCAGGATAACACTCCTCCCCGGAAGCGTAGCAAGGTGTCCAGGGCGTGCGATGAATGTCGTCGCAAGAAGATCAAATGCGACGCTCAATCCGAAGTGTCCGACCAGCCCTGCTCCAACTGTCGCCGGTCATCCGCCCCATGTCTCTTCAGCCGTGTCCCCCAGAAGCGTGGCCCTAGCAAAGGATACATCAAGGAGCTGGCTGATCGGATCAACACGATCGAGGGTAAACTGACCGGTGCTGCCGTGCCCGATCCCCTTGATCGAAGGAGGACGACGCCCGCCGAGGCATTTGGGTCTCCCATCCCTGGTGATGACGGGAGGAAGAGGCCGTACTCGAGCATCTCGAGCGAAACTTTTACTCCTCCAGCCCATGAGCGGCTGGCGGGTTGGGGGTCGGAGGCGAATCGGGCACCGGAGCATCGGCCGATTCGTCCGTATCATCCGACTTATCCCCAGATCCATTCGGTGAATGATCTTGTGCCGAAGCCGCTGGCCATGTCGCAGAGTCCGGATGTGAATGGGGTGCAAGCGCAGGCTTCTGAGGCTGCCGCAGATGCGGCGTCGCAGGATGGGTTGGCTAGCAATGGCTTGTCTCAGGAGCCGCTGGAGCAGGCGAGGGAGATCTCTGATGTTGCTTTTGAGTGGTAAGTATCATTAAGCAAAAACGAAGGGGAAAGAGACGGAAGAAAGCTAACTGTATCCCAGCTACCTAAACTCCGTGCACCGGATATTCCCAATCCTAGCCAGCAGGAAAGGCCGCGTCCATTCCATGCTCTCACAATGCCCACCAGTCCTCCAAGAGGCCTTCTACCACGCTCTCTTCGCCATGCTCAATCCCATGCTCCCCGAGTCAGCCGGCCGCGAGAACTGCAACTCCCTGACCTCCCATGGCCTTCTCAACGAGTGGGATTCCCAGCCTCGCACAGTCTCGTCACCAGTTGCCGACCTCGTATGCCTGCAGACGCTCATTATGCTCATCGTCGAAGCGGACTACAGCGGCATCAGCGCCGTCAAGGGTCAACGAGGTGGTCCCAAGAAGCTTTCCCTGTTGGGCGAGGCCGTTGGCTTGGGCTACATAATGAAGTTGCACCTTGCACCTCCTCCTGATGTCAATCCAAATATGGATCTGGATCCTGATTCGGAGAAGAATATTGCGCTGAGAGCGTGGTGGACGCTGGTTGCCTTGGACCGCTGGAATGCGGTGGGTACGGCGGCGCCGAGCATGATCAGCTCGGATGTGGTGGTTACGCCGGGACTGAGGAACATCATGGGTGATGTGGTTTACAATTACACCAGTGAGTTGGTCCATTAATGTGGGAGTGCTTTGATCGCTGACAATCGCGCGCAGAAATATCGTTCTTGTTAACACAGTTCATTCCCTTATTCCTTACCTTGTCCGCGCCAACGCCCTCGGACTTTGCAGCGTTGACGACCAAGAAGCCCTTGGTCGCATCCCTCCTGAATGCGCTGATGGAAAGCTTCCGCTGGCAGTTTCCCGCTGATCTCATCACCTCCCCGTCTTCTGACCCAACATTACTACTGGCGTACTGGCACGTACGTCTGCTAGTGGACTTGTGCTCGGGAGGAGCCAAGGCAGATTTCGCCATGCAAGACTGCGCCAACATCGTCGGTATCCTTACTGGGAACCCCGAGTTGTTGACTCCGCTCAATCACCACTTCATCAGTCTGGTATCCCTAGCGCTACTAGAACTCGAGAAGCTGGAAAGGACCAAAGATGATGCAGGCCGCTTGCTCAAAGACCTGTTAGACTTCCGGGTAGCAGCCAGTCCGTGGACCGGCGTGGTGCGGGACAAGATTATGAGCGCCAGCTTGGTAAACAGGGAAAGGAGCTCAACAGCGATGGTTAATGGCAACCACAACAACAATGCTGCTTCGAGCCAGTCACAAGGCCAGGGTCATCTCCAGGCTGCTCTGCAAAGCCAAAGCCTAAGCCAGCCACTGCAGCAGCTGGCAGATTTGGCCACCGTGGCTGCTGGAGTGGAGCAGAGTGCGAACGACGCAAGTGCGGAAAACATGGTTTCTTCCGCTGCTGCTGTGGCAGCTGCAGCTGCGGCGGTTGCGGCGGCTGCTGCGGCGCATCATCAGCAACAGAGTGCGGCGCTGTCATCTGCCAACCCGGCTTCACAGGTTATGCCAACTTCTCTTGATCCGGAAGGGAATGCTGGGCAGGCTCGTGGAGAGACACGTGCGGATCGGGACGTTGACATGGACATGGGAGGGGCTGCTACTGGAAGCAACGAGGAACGCCATACTAATGGTGCAGAGCACGCTGAGCCTGAGCAGCAGCAGCATTTCAAGACGGAGTACAGGTCGGATGAGGAGCACGAGTTCAAGACCGAACCTCAGCCCGAGAATCGACCAGAGGACCACCAGTCCAGGCAACAACAAGCTGAGCCACAAGAGCCGCAGCATGTATTGTCAGTAAGTCCGGTTGATGGAAACGGCATTGCTGGTCCGGGACAGACGGACACCACCTCTGCCCAGGAACTAGAATCACAACAGCCAGCACCGGAAGCACCAGCTCGGGAAACAGCCTCATCTGCCGTCCCGGTTGCGGATACTCTCAATGGTTCATCAACCACTATCGACTCCCAAAACGCCAGCAAGGAGGACCTCACCACCAACGGCACCTCCGCCAGCCAAGCCAGCCTCACCGCTTCCCTCGCCCTCTCCCTCGGTTCAGGCTTCGGGTCCCTGGGCCTCAACACCGCCGAGATCTACGAGCACTACCAGCGCCAGCAGCAAGAACTGCAGCTACAAAAGCAAGCTCAGCAGGCCGTTCAACAGGCTACTCAGCAATCGCAATCCCAATCCCAGCCCCCTCAGAACCCACCACAAGACCAACAGCAGCAGCAGCATCCATACCACCACCAGCGGTTTGAACCAAAAGAGGCCTCTTCTCAACACCAGCCTCAACAAGTCCAACAAATCCAAGCTCAAATCCAAGCAGCGCAACAGCCCTCCTCTTTGCCCCTATCGCAAGCCCAAGCACAAGCTCAGCTACAACAGGTCGTGGCGAAGCAGCAGCAATTGGTTCTCCAGACACTTCAACAGCATCATCAACAACAACAAAACCAAGCACAAAAGACCAGGCCGTATGAACCGGAAGTATTCCTGAAGGCTGGGTATTTGACTTGTTTTGGGGATGACCCGATAGGGACAGAGATGAGTAATGCTACTGGAACTGGGAATCTCAATGGGACCGGGAACGGTGCTAATGGGACTGGAAGTGGGAGTGGGAGTGGGAGTAATGGGGCTAGCAGTGGGAATGGAAATGGCAACGGGACTTCGAAGTAGGATTTCGAAGGTCCCGCAACGTTTTTGATGCCGGATGTGGATGTCGATGGGGATGTGGAGATGGCGCACGATGGGAATTATGTGTCTATGATCACCGAGTATGCGCCGGGTTCTGGGTATGGTCCTGGTCCTGGGTGTCATACTGGGATGAATGCAGAAGGTGTGAATGGCTTCGGTTCGGGCTGCCAGTCATTTGGTACTGGACAAATTCCTGATTCTGGGGACTTCTTTGACCCCGAGCCGTTCATGAACATTGGAAAATTGCCGTACAGGTGGTACAGGAGCCTTCCCTGATACTGGGCAGTTGTACAGTATTGAGCCGGTCAGTAATGCTTCGCAGTTCTAGGAGGTACTTGCACGGAGGAGTGAACCTTGACCGCACATGAGGAGGAGGAGGACAAGGCGGAAAAGGTTGTTCGAAAGAAGACAGTGATGGTATAGACAAAGATACTTGTAGGATAAAGAGCAAGGACTCCAAGGAGATGGAAAGGGGTCGTCATCGGATCAAGGCCAGGATGATTCATATTCATGTTGGAGATGGCGAGAGGGTTACCTAGTGGTGGGAGGGAGGGGTCCATCGATTTGTTTGGTTGAAGTGAGTGGGTGGGTTGTTTCTTCTATATACTGTCTTATCAAGAACTTTTTTTTCTCCCCTTTGCTCTTCACACTTTCGGTCTCCATGTTTCCCTTGGTCGCTTCCCAACGTGTGGTGTGATTTATTCATCCGTTCACTTTATTCCGAGCATTCACGGACATATGGCTAAAGCCCTGCCTGTCATGCCTCTCTCAAGTTTCATATAGGATACTGTAGGATAAAGAGCAAGTGGATGGAGAGGGGACGATATCGGAGCGGGAACAGGATGGTTCATGTTGGAGATAGCGTGTGACTAGCGGTGCTGAAGTCGAGAAATTTGTTGGTTGAAGTGAGTGAGTGATTTGTTTTCTTCTATGTATTGTCTTAGTAACATCTTTTTTCTTATTGTTCCCTCACACCGGCTCGCTTTTTTCTCAAACGCTTCTTGGTGCGTGGTGTGTCATTCATAACATCCGCTTCCTTCCCGGCTAGCCGCCACCGATATCTGGCTCACTCATCAGCCTGCCGCGTGTTTCGAAAACCCCAGACTTCCATTCGGCGGACCTGTCCCTTTCCTCATGAGGTTCAACCCGAGGCCTAGCGACTGTAAGATTGAATGAAGGCTGGAGGCTAGACGGATCCCTCCCGGCAGCGTCAGTCATGGAATCATTAGCCCACTTTTCCATTGTCATCACCTTTTCGGGTATCAGCAGCATATACGACAAATATACGAAGAACCAATAACTATAGGGTTGGAGTAAACAAAAGAGGAGGCGGAAACGTTGGTCTAGTCGCTTCGATCCTTCAACCCTCCAGGTTGATAGGTTGGATTCATTTTACATACTGAGCTGGTTCCGGGAGGTGGAAGCGGAGCCTGGCGCATCTTTCTTCTCTGCATCCATGGTTTTTTTCTTTTTTTTTTTTTTTTTTTATCTTCTTTTCACTGATGCCTGCTGCTTCGTTTTTCAGGAAGGAGGAAAGAGTAAAAAGTAAAGGGGAAAGGGAAGAGTAGAGGACCGAAAGGGTGAATAAGACGCAAGGGGAACAACGAGAAGAAGGAAAAAGTGGAAGGGAAACAAGTAAAGGGAAAGCGAAAGGAAAGCAAAGAAACAGCGAGCGGCTAGGGTGATAACACAGATTACATGGACCGCGCTGGTTTGGATAGGATTGTCCACGACAAGCACGTCTCGATGTCTTTGAGGGACGGATGGATTGGCAAAAGTGTTGGTTATAGTCAAGGAAGTTCGTTGGTCCCTTAAGTTACAGTATGGTATAGTTTCATCCCTCTCCTCTCTTCATTGTAGGATACACATGTTGTTAGGTGGTTTGTTTGTACAAGTAGTCCAGTCTAGATCACTATACCCAGTTACTCTAGTACATGTAGGCTCCATCTTCTCCCGTCTCCTGTCGCAGACCTCTGACCAAGTCAACGTACTTCCCGTATAATCTCGAGTAACTCAGGTCGTATATCCGTCCCGCCACCCTACCACCTCCCAGCCCTGAACCCAGCCCTGGATTCAACAAAAATCCGAAGAGCTTGACGGCTGGTGAATTCAGCAGTTTCTTCTCGTCGCTTATCGGGTAAATGGAAAGAGGGAAAAGGAAAGAGGAAATATGGGCTGATCGCACGGATTATATGAACCGCGCTGGCCTGGTTGGATTGTCTACAAACGAGCAAGTCTCGAGGTCTGCAGACGGATGTGGATTTGTAAAACTGCTGGCTATGTTCAAGTTCGTTCGTCCCTCAGCTTACGCGGTGGTTCTTGTTATTCCTTTCCTCGTCCTCGCTTCATGGTAGGATATACATGTTAAGTGTTTATATGTATATGTAGTTTAGAATCGTATACCAAGGTTCTTCTCCCCCTTTACACTCCTACACTCCTACACTCGTACACTTAACAACATTGTTTCGAAGCAGCCTTACACTGGGAGTCCCGTCATCCGTGTCCCATGTCCCATGTGTTAAGTGTGATGGCACATGCCAGCGCCTGTCAAATCCTTGTGTTACCACCTGGTCTTTCAAGTCTTTCATCCCATCTGTCGTCATCTGCAAGAACTGCTCTTTCTTCTTCACCTTTAATATCTCATTACTTTCATCAGTGCTTTTGGCGCGTCAGCCCTCGAACTGTATCTACCTGCTGTGACATTAAGCATCAACCACCGGTTACTGTGGCTCACTCACACAGGGAGAAACGTAATAAGTAGGCAGTTCAATATTTATATTTTTTCTGTGCCTAGCAGTCGATTCCTCTACGAAGAACAAAATGCGAGCTAAGTTCATATGGCTGTTTTCGAACATTGTACCTACGTTACCTAATGCTACTTCTTCGGTCCCCTCTGTACCAACAGGTAAGATCTTTTCCGATGATATGGTGCAGAGTAACAGACAGATGGATTGTTACAGCCCTCTAGGTAAACCTAGCGACAGATTGTCGGTGAATTAGTGAGTCGTTCTGAGGGTTTCTAACAAGTATAATGTAAGCAGATACATCCTATCAGGATATACTCTCCAAAGTCCCAAGTATGGCCTGCCATGTCTTGGGGTAGACTGTTGATTTCCGCACTTGCAACATCCTCCCAAACTGTGATCGGCCTGGTAGCTGCTTGCTTTCCCATGGGCGCTTCACTGCACCCTCCCCATGACTTCATCAGTTTCTTTGTTCTCATGTTCATAGCTTACTCTGGACCTGGCCCTGTATTGACACACTTAGCGACTCTCCCGGCCGTCCTCATTTATGGGCTTAAGGACGGGTAGATCAAGGGAGATCAACGGGACCACTCGACCTACTTGTCGTTGTGTAAGTGTAGTCAGTAGTGTAGTCCTCACACCGTGCCGTATCCTCCCTGCCGTGCTGTACCATACGGTAACCATACAGTCCCAAACCCGTAATCCATCCTCTTCGAATACTCACGAATACGAAGGCGGACCGTCCCTTCCTTTCTTCTTCTTCAGCTTTCATCCATCCGTCATCCATCCGCCATCACCCATGAAAATCCAGACAGAATACCTCTTGGTCACTGGTCACAGGGAATGGTCAGTCTACCACGCTACCCCTGATTCCTGAACCAGTGAAGCTTGCGAAGCCAGCGAAACCAGCCAGCGAAGAAGCAGCACGAAGCCTGTACCGCTGTACGTAAAACAAAACCTGTCCCAGCCAAGAGTTCAAGCAGGGCAATGCCAGCAAGCATCTGATATCGGTTGCTCATCCTCCCTCGCTCGCTCGCTCGCTCCATTTCTCTCCCGGCTCTTTCCTTTTTGTTTGTTGTCCACATGTCCTACCGGCGCCATCTCCATTCTCCAGCTTTTCTCTCCAGGCAGTCCAGCTTCTCCGTGTCCCCGTGGCGTCCCCGTTGTG
>RANY01000913.1:0-18445 GCA_009805235.1 Neurospora pannonica FGSC 7221
AGGAATGGTCTTCTGACCGAGTGCAATCTTGGTGTTACCCGTGTAAAAGATCTAGCCGCAGTGTCAGGACGGTCAACTTTTCTCGTAATCCGCCCAATTATATTCATCTTTTTAGCGCCGCCTCCCCACTCACCGTAATGCCTCCGTCCAAACGATATGGATACGGGAGGTGGTTGTTCAGTTTTTTGACCCTACCACGTGATTAAAAGACCCGGTTCATATCCTTCCGACTCAGATAGATAAGCTACCATATCGGAAGATTATCTCTGGGAGTGGTTTTTTCAGGGGTTTGGATGACTCGGCCAAAAACGCTGCCGCCGTTTCCAGAAACGTTTTCATTGCCTTCGCACACGCCAAGCCCACAGTTCGTTGGGGATACACGAAAACAAAGAAATAAGGTAGGAGTTCAAGGCGTTTTCTGTGCAAGAGCCACCGTAGCAAAAGGTCTAAATTTAACGTATTATACCTCGGCGGAAATGTACGGGTTCTCTGACTGGGAGAGGGAGAGGGAGGATGAGAAGGGGAAGGAGAGCCTGCGGAAGCTGGAGAGGGGGGGTAGGAAGGGTAGGGGTAGGAGTTCATGATGGCTGTTGGGCTTTTTCCTTGCTGTGGAAATATGGGGTTGTTGTCTTGTGTGGTTCTGATGGAGGTGCGGTTGGAGATTCTTGTGTCTTGGGGTCTAAGGTCTGGTTTGCGGGATGCCCCTGATAGGTGGGTAGGCTTGTGGTTTCCGTGGATCACCTGGTCGTGGGTAGCATGGGAGTGTGCTGCTTGAACCTTACTTATTTCCTTCTGAGCTTGAGAAGAAGACCTGGATAGGTCGTGACATTCCAAAGGTTTCATCATTGTCTCCCAGTTCCATTCATGTAGAAAACGACCTTCAAATGCAGTCAAGAGTCTCTTGTCACGAAGCATGTAAAGATGAAGTTCTTTCTTTACACCTAACTCTAAGCACCGCTATCTCAATGCCTTACACAAATAAGCTTTCCATCGGCTCTAAGGAAAATGCTGGCAGCATAGTGATGTTCTACGTCCTTGTAACCTTGAGCCACTTCCATGCATTTCGTCGTTCATCCTTCAATCTTGGTAAAGTGAGCTCCGTGTTCTGAAGAGTCTTCCAAGGTCTTTTTAGCCCGAATAACGGCATATTTCTCATTCTTGTCCATTACCAAACACGACCATGAATTCACGGATGTTGCCGAATCCTTCGTTTGAGTCAAAGCTTGGCGGCTGCTCCCACTGCTTGGAGTTGGTGTTGACTGTTGTCCGCTCGTTGACCTTGGCTAGCTTGGCAGCTAGGCCGTAGATGGTGGGCTGGATGTTCGCTTGTGCGAGAAAGAGGTTGACGCGGCGGGATCTACTGCTCTTCGGGAACCGGAACGATTGTGACGGGAGGCTCGTCCTTGAGTGTGTCGGCGCCGGCCCCAGGTGCGGTAGCGTACGGACCGACGTAGAGGCCACTGTTCAGAATCGTGTAGGCGTTAGTGGCAAGCTGAGATTGTTGCTCTTTGAAGAGATGGTAATCATGGAACGTACCTCAACGTCTCGTCCTTGACAGTCTGGGACTGAAAAGCGCGAACATCATTGTGTAGTATGTTGTAAGCGCGCGTGGCGCGCCAATACGGCCCATCCGGTCTGTCGCGCAATGGCATTGCTTCCAATGGGACCATTCCACACGCGTGGCGCGTTACCTTCTTCTCCCACTCGGGCATGCTCTTCAAGTTCTCAATGATGCTGAGGTAGGTATTGTCGGCCGGAACTCCACCGGTTCCATGGAGTAGGTCCAGGCAGTCGCGACGTTTCCAAAGATCAACGATCTCGACGGGAACATAGGGCCCTATCCAGGCGCCTGCAAAGTTCGTCCGCGCGCATTTGTAGCGGGCGTATCAGCTTTTGTTCCACGCCTCTTCGAAGAGGTAAATCTGTTGCATTCATCCCAGTCTCGGTTTTGCCAAGCAACAAGGTCCTCCTCGGCGTAAGCCTCCAAAGTTCCATCACGCTTGCGCAGTAACAAAGCATAGCGGGCCCACCAATTTCTCTCCCACTCCTCTCTGAACCTGCGGCTAATATCGGCTCTCTCCTCTTTTATGGCCATGTTGACGGATTGAAGTGGACTGAAAGTGAGAGAAGTCAGAATCAAGTGCGATGTGTATAAAGCAAGAGCTACACTCCGCGCACGCCCAAAGACTGACGTACCTGGTACACATTCCACTTTGGATTACAGTTCTACAACATAGACCGAGTGTCCGATTAATCATCCTCCCCTGCTTTTCTAAGAAATGGCATTCAGATCAAAAAGCGATCGATATTACAACTCATCCCATCCACATGGAAAGAAAACCAATTAAGTACCTGCAAGTATCTCTACGATCACAAAATTTCCTTCTTAGAGGGAAAAATGATGATAAAATCGATTCTTGAAGGCCTTAGAAAGCGGCGGATACATTGCCGCTAGATAGAAAAATATGCATTGTCCAGGTCTGAAGAAGTTTGTAGCTTAATGTCTCAAAGGGGTGTGCTTCAGCGCATACATGGGGCATTATGGGGAGTGCGCCGAGTGTAGCATCGTATCAAGGTAAAGGCAATACATACCAAGCTGTGATAGCGTTTTGATATCAGAAGTCAAGAAGGCGCTTTGGCAAGCCTGGCTGCAGCGAGCCAACGAGAACAAGGTTCCGCTGTTATTGAGTGTGAAGCTGGTTTGCCGATACTTTTGGATTGGGAGTTGTTGTTTGGGGGAGAAAACTTTCGCGCCTCCCATAGAGACGCGGAGCGTTGAGGGGCGGGGTAAAATACCCAAAAGGCAAACAAACCATCCCTCGCCTTGCCGGCCGGTGACCAGTCGTACATGGACAACTTCGGATGAAATGTAAAAGGATCCTGCAGAGGATTAACTGCAGAATACGAACACGGTTGTCAATAACCGGGAGCTGCTGATGATTGCGAGGGCTTATTGTCCAACCATTGACAACTTCTGTACTCTAGAGTTAACGGAACCTCATCACTGGAAATTATCCATAATGAAGTCTTCAAGGTTCGGGTCCCAGTTCAAGAGAGAACCGCCAGCCATTCCATACTCTGGAGCGCCGCCAGGAGGCTGCCAGAAGGAATTGCTTCCCAGATCTAGCGGAGCATTGAGCTGATATGTTTGTGCGAATAGATGAGAGCTAGGCGCTGATGTCGAGCCTGTGCTGGGGACGGAAGTTTCGTTGATAGCTGAAGACATTGGTGCTCTTTCGGTCATCAAAGATTCTCCCCCAGTTTTATCTACACGCGCATTCGTTAACCCTCTTGTAAGAACCAACGTTGCAGACCACATACCTGATAGTCGGGAAACCATATTCCCATGAAACTTCCGCAAGTGTTCTAGAGATGTGTGCGCAGAGATGCTAAACGAAGCAAAGTGCCCTAGAATCTCTTGACATAAGGCCCAAGACCGGTCGAGGCGTTGCTGTTCCGATGATGACAATGGTGCCGGACAAAGTTGTCCCAAAATAACAACTATCCCGGCTGTGAATGCATCTGTTTGCTTGCGTGAGCATTCGGGACACAAGCATACACAGTAGTGGATTGAAACCTACAAAGTGCATCCCAGCACCATCCGCCAGTTGTATTCGTACGGTAGGTACTATGTACCAGCTCAAGCAAGTCGATGGCTGCCGCTATGCAGATTCTGGCACACTCGGCAGCAAACGAGGTATAAAGGGCCCGTCTGGTGTTAGGCAAATTTTGGTTTGTCGGGGAGCTAGAGTCACTGGTCGAGTTCGACACGGTATCCATGCATAACTGTAACAGAATAGGTCGATGAAGCATCAGGTGTAGGTAGAGAAAGCTTGAAATTAGGTTAGGACTTGCAACACAACATGAAGAATAAAGACTTACTTTCTATGGAGCACAGTCCGCTGGGTGACAATAACTTGTCTTCTCTCCAGTTCCACCGCCATGAGGTCGGTCGGCCTGCTCCAGGACATGATGGGATTCACGGATCTCTCATATCGTGAAAGCTTCTCGTCGAGCGCGAGGATGGCATTGAGGCCGTGGGTAGCTTGATCACTATTCGATGGGTCCTGTAAATTGGTTGGTCGGCCTAAAGGTGATTGGTAGACGGTGGACAGAATCTCTCCCATGATGTAGCATTGCTGGACATGTTCGAGGTAGAAGTACATCTTTGACGGCACACTATTCGACGAAGGGCTATTCTGGCGGTCAGGCTCTCCGTCATCAAGTTCGGCAATGGACGGTAATGCCAGCGCATCAAGATGAGCAGTCATGGTGGGCCTCCCGTAGGTCATGCTGACGGTCCTGTTGCAGAGGCAGTCCGCGGTTAGTCTTTTACCCACAACCCATTTTACTATAGATGGAAATCACTTACAAGTCCAAGATGACACAGCCATGCCATGTCCTCCTCCGTATCTCTTTCTCCAGGTCGGACCGGATAATACGAGTTGACTGACTCGCCTCTGTGTGGAGTCCAAGCCCCTGAGCAAGTCGGCAGGCCACACCAACAGAGTTCCAACATCTCTGAGGAAAGGGTGTGCCTAACAAGAATATGGTCATAAGTAACAGGGCTTGGACAACYCCAATGTTGTTGAGGTCAAGCAGATCGAGACTGACGAACGCCTTTGCTCGGTCAAAATAGGTCTGTAGCGCGGAAGCCTTGCCATCGGGACTGAGATCAGAGAACTNGCCTAACAAGAATATGGTCATAAGTAACAGGGCTTGGACAACTCCAATGTTGTTGAGGTCAAGCAGATCGAGACTGACGAACGCCTTTGCTCGGTCAAAATAGGTCTGTAGCGCGGAAGCCTTGCCATCGGGACTGAGATCAGAGAACTAGCAACATAAAGCGAAGATGGTGTTGAGAGCAAAATGAAACACAATAGTGCTGGCATCAGCTCCCGGAGAACTCCCAAGGCCAAGACCGGGAAGGGATAGTGGCTCCGTAGGATGCCTATGGTTTGGTCTCCACAAACTCTCGTACACTCGCTCAAAGGAGGGCTTGTGGAAGAAGGGATACAACCAGTATACCCTCTCAAGGTAGCGCTTGAGGAGATGGTCGGCCAGAGCCCGTGTAGGTAACGCAAACTTGTCGGCCTGGGCGAACTGCATGCGTGTGGAAATGCCCAAATCACCTTTGCAATGGAGGGAATTGTAAGTCGCAAAGTGTGGCACCTGTGTCGGTCGGACATCGATATCCGGAATGCGATGTGTGGGGTTCTTTTTGACAAAGTTGCTGGCTTCCTTCATGAAGGAGGCAGCCGAGGAACTGCCGTAAAAATCGTCGGTGGCGTCAAGTGCGTGGCTGGCATCTTGTTCGGTAGAGACGGCTCCCATAGCTGTGATTGCGCTAACAAGTTCAGATGCTTCCTTGAACCGCTCGGTCGGTGAGAGAACGGACATGTGGCGTGGAGGTGGTGGTGGTAATGGTGGTAGTGGAATGGCTGCCGGACCCGCATCCAGACTCGGTGCTCGGTGATCGCGCCTGTGACTGGGACCGGGATCATGCTGAGACGGAGGGATTGGACTTTGGTGTTGGGGATCCGGATGAGAAGGAGCGGCAACAACAATGGACTGTTCAAAGAGAGAGGGAGATGTCCGCTGTGGGGGATCCAACTGACCTGAACCACCTGCAGTAGCGGATCGCGGTGCCGGTGTGGGGCTGGATGTTATCAGGGGAGTCGGGATCCCGTTCTCTACACAGAGGCGCTCAAGTTGACGGATCCTCTCATGGAGGACTTTGATGTATGCTTCATTGCTGGCTGTACGCGCATTCTCAATGGTGTAGATGCAGTGTTGCAGAGGCAAAGAGCGACGTTGACAAGTCGAGCAGATCGGCTTCCCTCCGTCGCAGCGAGACTTTCGTTCACGGCAAGGCTCACAGGCCAGCGGGATCTTTTGCCGTCGCAGCTTTTCAATGGGCCCATCTCCTGGCATTGTGTGTACACTTACTAGTAGATCTTTGTGGCTCCCGCGCTCTGATCATGTTCTCGGCGACGGGGACGGAGGTCGAGGTCAGGGCCTGGGTCGCCGGGGTCGGGAAGGTGCCATGAGGTGAAGTCAAAAGTGGATCCTGCCAAGAATGCCAGCTTTCTTCGGGGGCTGCCCGCCCATCCACGCGTCCCGCCAACGGCTCTACAGCTGGAAACCGATAAAATGAACGGCTTCAGCCAAATATCTATCCAGCTCCCCAACTTATGATATCAGTCAACAGAATCGTCTTTAGCAAATTCCTTTCCCTCATCTTTGCCGACGCCATGTCGGATGTGTGATCTAGGAAACGCGGGATGCACCCGCTGCCGTGCACAGGCTGTGCACAAGCCAGATGCAGAGACCATTCTTCGATGCTGCTTTCCGCTGCAGTAGCACATTTGGGTTCCCAACCTTCCTCCATCAACCAACTATAAATAAAGGTATCCTCCAGCCATCTGACTGTTTTCCATTCCAGGAGGTCTCCTTCCATTTTGATCGTACATACCTCGGACGATCCAGGTAATTGACCCATGACATGGTCTAGAACCTCATTGCGATGGGAACCCACGCTATACACAGTAAATGCTTAGCGGGGTCGGGCCAGGGTTAGGGGCAGCTGCAGCTGTAATGACGGAAGAGTGCGCGACGATCACCTTTTCACATCTTGTTTGTTCTTTCCTGTTAATGAGCATGGAGACGCTTTCATCGACCTCCTTCCTAACCCATTCAGTTCATTTCGTGGCTGGCTGCCCTGCGTCGACAGTCGGATGGCCGAGACATGGAAGCCGTTCAGCTTGTTCCACGACTGCCGACTGGTCCATCGCGACTGCAGCCCTACGATGCAACGTCCTCACTTGATTGCGGCCTCAAGTAAAAATACCACCTACTACAGGGACCATTTTCCTTCAGCATTAACCAGCCTCAACAACTCAACAAACTCCCGTACGACTGGTGTACAACAGAAGACTGGAACCGCAAAAGACCCAGACACCGCTCCGGAAAAGATATCTGCTCGCAGTACCACAAACAGTTAACGCTGGTCGTACACCGCTCTCCCTGTCCACTCAGCTGTACTCGGAACTGTTGGCGCGTTTTTGGAGTAATTATCCATTTCCGTAATTACCGCCATTTCAATGGTTCGTGCACCAGTCCGTGCACCCAGCGCCCAAAGCCAGGCACGCGTGGGCACGAGCGGATCCAGTGACGTTCGGTGCCTGAAATATGGGTCGCAAAGGAGTTCGCCGTAAGGATGGAAAAAATGGTGTCATTTTTTCATTACCCTGACAGTAATTATGAAAATTACTGGTGATCGTAATTACTGATCGACCTCTAGGCGTAACATTGCCCCAGACTCGGAGCTTCCAAAGTGAGACAAGACCAATCAGTATACAGTGATCCAGGACTAGCCTATTGATCTGCATCAGGAACAGCGCTTGGTCGGCAAGTTCGCGACTTTACGTTCACCTTCAGATGATATAAAAGCTTGTTCCAACTTGGCAACCTTGGCCATCTTCACACTTTTTACACACAACGGAACTTCACATCTCGAAACATGACTTCGAACAATCATGCTTCGAATGCCGACAAGATGGGTGAGAGGCCCTCCATTGAGAAGAAGGAGAGGACCGTCTCTGACAGCGAGCACCATCACAACATGACGAGACGGGTATTATGGAAGATGGACACGAGGTAGTTGATTCCGTCTATCATCCGTCTTCAAGGATTTCTCTGGGACACAGACGTCATTAACCCACAAAAACACAGAGTCCTGCCTGTCCTTGCCCTCCTCTTCCTCTGCTCTTTCCTCGATCGAGCCAACGTCGGCAACGCCAAGATTATCGGTCTCGAAAAGGATCTTGACCTCTCCAATACCCAGTACACTCAGGGTCTGGCAGTCTTCTATGCCACATACATTGCAAGGTATGCCACTGTCGCTTACAACACAGGCCTGTATTGGTTCACCACTTACACTCCACTAGTGAACTTCCGAGCAACCTGGTCCTCAAAAAGGTCACGCCCAAGATCTGGCTGCCCCTCCTCACCATCATCTGGGGCCTTATCACCATGTGTTTAGGATTCGTAAAGAACTTTGGAAGCTTCATCGGCGTGCGAGCCCTGTTGGGCATCGCCGAGGGTGGCCTCTTTCCAGGGATTGTGCTCTATCTTTCCGGCCTATATACTCGCCAGGAGATGGCGCTACGAATGGGCATCTTCTACACCGCTGCCTCTTTGTCGGGCGCATTCAGTGGTCTTTTAGCACGAGGGCTCTCTGCTATTGGTCCACGTGGTGGGTTGGAGGGTTGGAGATGGATTTTCATCGTCGAAGGGTTGATGGTGAGTTCAATTCCAGACACCAGTGCAAACCGTATGAAGGGCGAGACTAACACCTTCACGTTTCCAGACCATACTGGCGGGTATGGTGGCATATCTCCTGCTTCCAACAAGTATAATCACTGCTCCTTACCTGACCGAGGAGGAGAAGGAATACGCTGCAAGGAGGCTTCAAGGAGACACCGGCGCAGATACCGCGGATAGGTTCAAGTAAGACAGCGGACAGAATGTATGGGTGGTTAACCTCAGCTAAAACGTCTCGTCTTGCAGTCCCGTTTTGGAACGAGAGGAAAAGTTTAGGTGGTCTGAAGTTCGCCGTGGCATCTTCAACCTCCAAGTTTGGCTAACAGCTACAGCATATTTTGCCCTTGGGGCTGGGCTCTACAGCTTTGGTCTCTTTGTGGGTTTGCCGCTCTGCGCTTTGCATCTTGTTAAGACCAAGATTACTGACATGCCCCAGCTCCCAACCATCCTCAACGACCTGAAGATCACATCCAACTCCAACCAGACCCAACTGTGGTCGGTTATCCCATACGCAGTTGCCACCCCGGTCACAGGTCCGTTCTGTCGATATTTTTCGGTTCCTGCCCCTGTCGAACTGACAGCTAACACACACGTGCAGTTCTCATTGCCTTTGCCTCTGATCGTCTCAAACTCAGGGGCGTCATGATGCTCTTCACTCTTCCCATTGCCATCATTGGCTACGCCGTTATCGCTAATGTCGCTTCTGCCCAAGTTCGTTTTGCTATGACATCCTTGATGGCGATCGGCATGTACAGCAGCGTGCCATGCATTCTTGTCTGGAACTCCAACAATTCTGCTGGGCACTACAAGCGAGCTACCACTTCAGCTTTGCAACTTATTATTGGAAACGCGGGCGGTTTTGTGGCTAGTAAGTATTGGCATATGTCTTATCTGAGTTCGTCCACTGACCAACGCTCACCTCAGCTTTTGTTTATCCTCCAAAGGATGGACCTTTGTATCACAAAGGGCACACGATCCTTCTTGGTCTGCTAGTTTATGCTTGGTTTGCGTAAGTGTTGGTTGCGCGGTGGGGTAGAAGAGCACCGGTTGCTAACACTTTGCAGGATCCTCGCCAATGTGCTTTGGTGCAACAAGATCAACAAGGACAAAGCCGCTGGGAAGTATGAGAGATACGAAGGCTCTGGGGATGACAGAGATCCAGCTTTCAAGATGATCTTGTAACCTTAAGGGAAACGTGGAAATATTCTGCGGGCACCGCGGGTCAGTCCTTCAAGTCCAACAGAAGGCAGAGAAAGAAGGACAAAAGTGGACACGTAAGCTCCTGGAAAACATCGAGAATAGGACTGAAAAAGGGCGTACTTATCAAGCCTTCCAGTGGCTCTTCCCAGTTGCTCCAGAAATCCGTAGGGCTGAGGATAAGGTAGCGTTGATAGGTTACGGGCAAGGGTAAGCGCCGGGGCGGGTGGCCTGTTTCAGAAATGGCACATCTTTGCACTGCCGCCTCGGTGTGGAATACCTGCAATTACCTGTGACCAAGGAGAGCAGAGAGGAGGGTTGCATTAGCAGAAAACCGCCCCTGATCAAGCCAATCATACCCAGCAATGCTCCCCCTTGTGGCCAGCCCGAGGTCCAGCCTCAAGTTAAGCATTGGACGTCGCAGTCACCGGCCAATATCGATACGGCCATCGCCATTCAAAACCCTTCAAAACAATGGAGTAGTGCCTACAGTAACCACCTTTTGTCTCCCACTTACTTCTCATCTGCGTCTCTCAAGCTTCGTAAACCTGACATTCTAGTACTCGTCAACAACCTCTCGGGACAACACCATGGAACAGCCCAGTCGCAAAACAACGAATCTCACCGCATTACACTCCATAAGCAATTCCAGAGATCGTTTGCGGAAGTGTAGGTACCTGACCGATGAACATCATAATGAATGAAAACTGCCATGGGCAAACATGCTGATATACATGATGTACTTCAGATACACCCAAGGAATACGCAGAAAGAGTTCGAGCATATGCATCCATCACCGCGTCGCATTCGTTCCAGCCAGGAGACAGTCTTCGAAACCTGGCAGATTTCCTATGGCAGCCCTATCTGCTGCGCGCTGCACAAATAGACGTGCCCTCGCTGATTCTAGGAGTCAATAAACATCCCATCAGTCCCTCTCCTTCATCTCTTGGGCCTGATAGTGACCAGCATCGGCAACAAACATCCCCCTTTGCCTCAATCTACCACTACCTGCCTGGCAGCACAACCATGTGCAAGATACCATTTGACACAATTAAAGAGTTTGAAGAACTTGGAGAGGCAGCAGTTCCCAAAGAGCCGGGATCATTCGCCTTCCTCGTACTCCAAGGCTATCCCTGCGCTGTGTGGTTGAACACACTTGGAGCCCGGTTTCAAGTAGACCCAGAGTTCTTGCATCGACACCTGGTCTTTGCTTCGGCGTCTTCGACATGTGTCTCTGGTCAAGGGCAAAGCCAGGGAGGAAGGGCAGGGGGTGGTGAAAGAGGAGGAGGAAGAGCAGCGCCTGTCAGGAGAGACGGTGGTGGTGCACCAAGAATTCTGCCATCTCGACACGGGGACATGATCTCGCTACAGGTTTCCAGCATTGGTAGTTGTCATAGAAGGCGAAAGAATGGGGGGACCGGACACTCGGCGGTGGTTGGTGACGGCCAAGCGACGCTGGACCATCAGAGACAGGAGGCAGCGGAGGAGATGGCGACGTACATGGATAAGCTGGCCAGCTTGAATGCTTCGGGGATCCAACCAGGCGATTCAGTTGTGCGAGAGTTCTCACTCTACGCGGCAAGTATTTCTCGTTGGAACAGGCGTTATCGCTGAGCGTAATGAATTTCGGAAAGGGAAAAGGGTGGTTAGGTACGTTCTTTGCTGTCTGCCGTTCATCACCTTTTGGACAGTTACCTTACTAACACGAACGTAACCACTGCAGGTATCATTTGGACCGATGACGGTGCGCCTCTTTCCAGTGGGCTGAAGGGACCCTGGCAGCCCAGCACCCTGCAGCCAAGCTCAGACGACATCGAACTGAACTACATACCTGTCTCCTCGCACACACCTAACGTAGCGTTGAGAAGTCGACGGCGAGCAAGGCTTCCGGCAAGCTCACCACCTCCTGGAACGTCCGACCTCTTCAAAGGTCCTTTAAAGACAAAGATGGACATCCTGATGGAGGACTACGGCCGCATCATCCACCTACAACGTAAAACCTAGAAAAGTATTCCTTTACACCCATGGCGCCCAAGTCGCAGCGTATCAAACCTTCACCCACATCTCCTCGCACGCTGAGTAATTCAAGAATGAGCAGCGGCCGACGACAAGGGGCCAAATTTTTGAACGAAAGCGCCAACTACAATGCCAAAAATTCAGGAGTGCAGGGAGATACGCGTATTACACAACAGGTAGTGTGAGAAGATTCTGGGCGTTTGCTGCACAGACCGCTAGTCCTTTGCCCTGCACCCTCTTTGACAGCGGTTCTGGCACTTCCCAGAATCCCCTCCTTTGCAGACCTTCCTCCTCTTTGTATCGCCAATATAGCTGGCGATCCCTTCCAGCCTCAGTTAGCTGGATCCCTCAATCTACATCATTCCCATCATTCGTGATCCATCTCATATCCTTTCCTCTCCTTCGCACAACAACACATATCTTACCATACCCCCAACGGTGCCCTCTCGCCCCGTGATAGTTTGTTGTGCCTACTATTGCGCTGCGCGCGCTCACCCGAGGGAAGAACGATTGCAAGCATCTACTCAATCATCGCGACGTCGCTGACCTAGCGTCACCGACTCGAATCAACCAAGACTCGTCACTAGAGCGATCAGGACCCCGCGTCACGATCCCGGTCTCGAGCCAGGTAACCACCAAGCCGGGCATCGCCAGTAGCAGCCCGCACCCTTTCCCTCTTCTACCTGTCAAGCGCACTGATCCAGCGATCAATGTCCAACCTTCCCCACGAGCAGGAGGTCGCTAAGCATCACTACAACCAACTCAAGTCCCTGCGTGACAACCACGCGGCTGAGATCCAGTCCCTTCACGACACCCACTCAAGTGAGGTCAACACCCTCCGCGCCGACATCGCCGCCTTGAGGAAGGAGCTTTCAAAGCTGAAAGCCAATTCCAAAGCTACTCATCAGAAACAACGTGCCAAGCACCAAAAGATAGTCAACGACCTTCGCCAACACATTATTACGGCTAAGGTTTCCAATACTCCCTCCCCGACATTGAGGTTCCCGACGACGAACCCAGCGACGACGAGCCCGAGATCATGGCTACTACGGACGACGGCAGCGGCCATAGGTCAGTGTCACGTATCACCGTATCGCCCGCGTTTGATGGCAAAGGTACCGCTATCGAGCGAGCTGCCAAGTATCGCGCCTGGCGTCTTCGCATTCAGCTCGCTTGGTCTGACGACCCCCAGCTCTTCAACTCTGAGCGCAAGAAGTTCTCGCTGATCGCCCGCTCCATTGAGAGCGCCCCCTTCGAGGCCATTGAGACAGAGCTTACCAAGATCCTGAGCGACGAACCCGCCAAATGGACCACGGCTTCCGAGTTGCTAGCCGAGCTCACCCTAAAGTACGACAACGTTGACGTCGTCGTCCATTCTCGCCGCGAGTTGGAAGAGTTGAAGATGACCAAAAGTATGAAGTGGCAAGAGTTTGAGGACACTTTCACCTGCCTCATCGATCGTTGTAACTTCGACAACGGTATGAAGATTTACTACCTACGCCAGAAGATCTTCGAGCGCGTCCGTACCGCCATCGCGTACCAAAACCCTCAACCTGCCGATAATAAGTACGACGAGTGGCTGACGCTCGCTCGTAACCTCGCATAGAACCTGGAAAACAAAGACTGGCGTGACAAGAGTACTAACCCCTTCCACAAGACCGGCACCAACGCCGTCGGCACCTCCAGCACCTCTGCTTCTGCCACCGAGAAGACCGTTAGTCAGGGCGGCTCAGCCATGGACCTCGATGCCATGTCTACCTCCGACGTTCAGCTGTCTCGTATGCTGGACAACGACGTTTTCGAATTTCGTATGAAGAACGGCATGTGTACCTGCTGCGGTAAGAAGGGTCACTTCTTCGCTGAGTGCTGCGCCCGCATCAACTTCAAGAAGGAGGTTAAGCCGTCGAACCGCAACAAGAACCGCAACAAGAACCGCAACAAGAACCAAAATGGCAACAGTAGCGGTGGCRACAGCGGTGGCAACAGCGGTGGCAACAATAACGGCCAGCAACAACAGCCCGCTCAGGTTCAGCACGGCTACGGCCAGTACCGTCCCTACAACAGCGGCGGCCATCAGGTCAACGCCATGAGCACCGCCCCGGCCGCCGGAGCGGGAGCCCCCACGCTCGGAGCTTTCTACCCGCTGGTCTACCATCCAATCCCCATCTACCAGCCCGGTTTCGTCGGCCCCATCATGGGCGATGAGAACGGCGCCGTCCAGGGACAGGGAAATGTGCAGCCTCCCAGCTAAGTCGCGCTTGGAGGCAACAGTCCAAGGGACAAGAGGAAGGAGGAGGACAAGGGCCTGTACAGCTAGATATCATGGAGATAAACAGATCTTCAGTAGATAGCCGTTACAAACACCCCAATTCATTGAGTCTCTCCATCCACTTGCCCCACGGACTGCGTAAATTGCACTGTTCTGCTTTGGTAGACAGCGGTTGCACCGCTCTTGGTTTCATTGACCGCCGCTTCGTTTACTGTCACCAGCTCCCCTTTCACAAGCTGGCGGCCCCCAAGCTCCTTCATCTCGCTGACGGTCATGCCAAAGGGAGCATAACACACTTCTCCTACGTTACAATGTGGGCAGGCATTCATTGCGAAGTCATCGACCTGCTTATCTACGATTTAGCGGAGGATAACCCCATTATCTTGGGCCATCCCTGGCTGGTACACCACGCGCCAGGCATCGACTGGCCCCATGACTCCCTCTGGTTTACACCCGCTTGTGAGCAACGTGGCTGTCTCCCTCAAGGGGCCCCGAATCATCTTCGATGCGCTCCACTAGCGAAACAACACGCGCTTACAACCCCTCAGGCCAGTGCCCCCGGCATACGCCCTACGTACAGGAAGCCCTCCATCGAGGAGGTCCCCGATGAAGGGGAACCCGATGAAGGGGAACCCGAGTTCTCGCGAGCGGAAGTCCCTGGACGGCTGTCCATCTCCGCATTAGTCAGGAGGGCCGCTCGCCAGAGATTCAACCATTTTAAGCACTGGGTTGCCAACCGCCTATACACCACACTGATCAGCAAGACTGCTGGAAGCTCCGGTCAAGTACTCATGCTGGYAGCGCTCCCGGCGGCAGGACCCCGAGCCCCCCGTACGGTCCTGGCGCCCTGTCACGTTGCTGGAGGAGTCCGCACCGGCTTCGCCGATCACCGCGTCTCAGCTCGTCCCTACAATATTCCCAGCAGTCCTATTAACCCCAATGATATTAAGGAATTGTCCGCAGCAAGCTTCAACTGGCTAGCTGAAGTATACAAGCTACGTATTATCCGCACAACCCGAGCCAATATGGAGGAGGATATTAGAAGGATGGTTGAGGAGGACAAGAAAGCAGAGGAAGAAGGAGGCGTCCTAAACCCTGGGAATGTGAGCGATAGTCTAACTGAAGATATAGTGCAGGAGGTGTTGGCAGGGAGAGGTCAGAAGTATAAGCGCTTCTTTAGCAGTAACTTTCATCGATGGATCGATGGGTTAGCAGGCAAGGGAGATACGGCTACATTATGGGCGGTTAAGGTGGCAAACTCTATCCATCTCACCGGCAAGGACGAGGACTTCCCGCGTTGTAAGGGGGTCATCAACGAGTACTTTGCTGCCAACGGCGTTTCCATTAGCAAGATTACTTCCGAAGACGTCACCAAATTCCACGAGAAAGCAGACAAACCCCCAAAGACCGACGCTCAAATCCAGTCAAAACTCCCCAGACAGCACTGGCACCACACGAGCACTTTCAGACAGGAGGGTGCCAAGGAGCTTCCACCAAACCGTTCTTACGACTTGAAGCTCGAGCTCCACCCTGGAGCCACGCCGCCCGCGGCACGCAGTCGCCCTTTTAACCCCGACGAGTTGAGCATTATTAAGAAATGGATCGATGACAACCTAAAGAAGAAGTTTATCCAGCCCTCCTAGTCTGAAGCATCAGCACCCGTGTTGCTGGTCAAGAAACCAGGCAGTGGAGTCCGCGTTTGCGTCGACTACAGAGGCATCAACAACGTAACTCTTAAGTCCCGCTACCCGCTCCCGCTCATTAAGGAGACCCTCGACGCGATCTGCCGCGCTAAGATTTTCACCAAGCTCGATGTCATCGCTGCCTTCAACAGGATCCGTGTTAAGCAGGGTCACGAATGGTTGACCGCGTTTATTACCAGATTTGGACTGTTCGAATCCCTGGTGGTACCGTTCGGCCTGCAGGGCGCGCCGGGAGCTTTCCAGAACTACATCAACGACATCCTCCACGATATTCTCGACGTCTACGCAACCGCTTACCTCGACGACGTCCTCATCTACTCTGACAACATCTGAGACTACGAGCGCCACGTCAATGATGTCCTCGACCGACTGGCCAAGGCGGGCCTCAGCGTTGATATCAACAAATGCGAGTTCTACACGACACGCACGAAATATCTAGGATTAATCATTACCCCGGGAGGCATCGAGATGGACTCAGAGAAAGTGAAGGCCGTTACGGAATGAGCGGCGCCAAAGTCCAAGAAGTCCCTACAGTCCCTCCTCGGCTTTGCAAACTTCTACTGACGTTTTATACGAAATTTCTCAACAATGGCAACCCCACTGTACGAGCTCACCAAGAAGGACGCCGCCTGGACCTGGATTAACACCCACCAACGCACTTTTGAAGCTTTGAAGAAGGCGTTCACAGAAGGCCCCATGCTGAAGATGTACGATTGGACCAAAAAGACGGTCGTCGAGACAGACGCTTCTAACTGGGCTGCAGGAGACACCCTCTCCCAGTACAGTGAAGACGGAGTTCTCTACCCGATCGCCTACTTCTCAGCAAAGCACACAGCTCAAGAATGCAACTATGACGTCTATGACAAGGAGTTGCTCGCCATTATTAAGGCATTGGAAGAGTGGAGGCCAGAGCTCGAGGGCTCCCAGCAACCTTTCGACATCCTCACAGATCACAAGAATTTGCAGACCTTCACAACCAACAAGCAGCTCACCCAGCGCCATATGCGGTGGTCCCAGTTCCTGTCCCGGTTCAACTTCCTGATCAAGTATACGCCGGGCTCCAAGAATCTCCGCCCAGATGCCTTGAGTCGCAAGCCAAATGATCACCCCAATGACGCAGAAGACGACCGGCTCATCGCGAGGAAGAGAGCCCTGCTAGACCCCTCATAGTTCGAGGAGGGTTGCTTCGAGGACCCAGCCGCCAGCTTCTCCCTCTGCTTGCTGGGCATGGACGACCTCGATAACAAGTCAACCGATGACCTGATCCGCGCGAGCTATGAGACATCCATCTTTTTGCAAGAGCTCATCTCGTGCTTGACAGACGAGTCGAGACGCCAATGGCCTCTGACTATCAAGAAAGTCTTCCATCAAGAAAGTCTTCCGCTACGCTTTCTCCGAGTGTTACGCTGTCAACGGCATCGTGAAGTGGCGGGACAAAGTCATCATCGACCCCCACGATAAGGAACCCTAGCTTTAACTGATCAGTCGCTAGCACAACTCTCCCAGCGCAGGCCACCCTAGTCGCAACGTCACGTATGAGCTCCTGCAACGCGAGTTCTACTGGGAGGGGATGTACAATGACGTGAGGATTTTTTGTAAGGGCTGTCTCCCATACGCAAAGACTAAGTCACTGAAGCGTGGTTCCGCTGGGTATCTCAAGCCCGTGGCCGTGTCTCTAGCACCCTGGAAGGACGTCTCTGTCGACTACGTTACCCCGCTACCAGAGAGCACTCACCTCGGCCAAACTTTCAAGCACGTCGCTGTCATTGTTGACCGCCTCACGAAGATGCGTCATTACATCCCGACAATGACCTTGGAAGCGGAGGAACTCGCAGATCGCTTCATCGACCGCATCTACTCGATTCACGGTCTGCTGGACACTGTCTTGTCAGATAGAGGCACCCAGGTCGTATCACGCTTCTAGTCCATCCTTTGCAAAAGACTGTCCATTACCCGCAAACTGACTTCCGCATTCCACCCCCAGACCAATGCCCAGACAGAGCACATCAATGCAGAGATGGAGCAGTTCTTGAGGCTGTACATCAATTGGGCACAGACGGACTGGGCAAAATGGCTACCAATTGCAGAGTTCGCCAGCAATAATGCCGTCTCCTCATCAACTGGCGTATCACTTTTCTTCGCTAACTACGGTCATCACCCCCGTATGGGCACCGAGCCTCGCACACCGCCGCCTCCAGATCTTTCACCGGCCCAGCTGAAGAAGCACTACAAGGCCTCTGAACTAGCGGACTGCTTCCAGAAGATCTATGACTTTGTGGCCCAGCAAACCCGGCGTACTCAGGAGCAGTACGAGGATAACGCCAACAAGAAACGCGTCGACTCCCCCAAGTACTATCCTGACGACACGATCTTGCTGAACACGACAAACCTCGCCAACGGCCGCCCACACCTGAAGCTTTGTCCATGATGAGAGGGCCCCTTCCGCGTCACACGAGCAGAGAGCCACACGGTACACCTTGTGCTGCCAACTAACATGAAGTGTTCACCAGTGTTCCACGTCTCCATGGTGCAGCCATGGATCGGCAGAGGTCTGCCTGGACAAAACACAGCGTCAGACGTGAAGGCAAACGACGGCCGTGTGATGATCAGGATGGACAACCACGAGGAACGCGAAGAATGGGATTTCGAGAAGCTCATTGACTGCGCCCAGCTAGGTGGCAACCATCACTGGTATTATCAAGTCAAATGGAAGGGAGACAACCGGCCAATCTGGGAGCCCAAGGATCACGTCATCGACTGCGAGGAGATGCTCCAACGCTTCCACAATGGGCACCCTGACAAACCTATCCCGCCAGACRTCCAGGACTTGCTGGCTRGAATGGGCTCTCCAGCGCTCGCCGCTTYTCCAGCGCCCGCCGCTTTTCCAGCGCCCGCCGCCTCTCCGGCTTCCGCCGCTCCCGAACCGCCGCTACGG
>RANY01000914.1:0-13752 GCA_009805235.1 Neurospora pannonica FGSC 7221
ACGTACCGTTCCCCTTTGGTATAAGAAGGCTTGAGATCCCAGCCTCTCTCGGGAGGTTGAAGGAATCAACAAGGCCTTCGAGACCAAAGTAGTTTATCAGCTGAATTGAACTCTTTGTTCCAAGCCCAATATCTTGCCCTTGTCACACAAACGGCACAATGCCCTCGATCAACAGGAAGCGGGAGTGGGAGGGCGAACAAGATGGTGCCCGACCGAACAAGAAAAGCACCGCCTCTGCCTCGGTTTGTTTCCAACCCCGCTTCCGTCGCCGCCGTCCCCGGAAACTCGGACCCTCCAATACTAATCAGCCCCTATGATGGTCATAGGAGGTACGACGAATGGAAGGGAATGATGTGTAAGTGACCGTAACTATTTTCTCACGGAACGTTTCCACAGCTGACATCGAGTGTCCAGACGGCAACCCAAAAGTTATATCGGGGGGTGGTGCAATGTACCCGACCAATTACCAGATCAATTTCCGCGATGAAGATCCGTGGGTGTGTTCCCTCGCAAATTGTAGGAAATGTTTTCAACAATCAGCCCAGCTCGGGGCTCACTTCTCGGTATGCATCGCATCTCGTTCCGTTCTTGCTCGCCCCATCATCGTATTTTCCACTCCAGCATGCATCCACCGCGTCAATATTCATCAACCTTATACTATAAGTACCTACTGACCATCGTGACCAAACAGAGGGCCCATCGTAAACTGCTCCTATACGATGAAGTTCGCCGCGGTTTCTTTTGGGCGATCGGTGAGCGGAAGACTGCGGATAAAGACGGCAGGTTCCGCCCCATTGTGGTCAAGAGGGGCTACTTCGAGCCGGACAACGAGCGTAAACCTGATGATGTTCGACAGCCATCGGAGGACTGGGAATCCGAGGTCAACCCGACGGCTGTCAAGGATCTCAAGCCGCCCAACCTACCGCAGCCTGGAGCAGCGTCCGCGTCTGGACCCTCCGCCGCCCCGGCGGCTGCTACACCTCATTCTGGCGCTGTCAATGCGGCAGCAGCTCGCCCTCTTTCGGCACCCTCCCCTTCCCTTGCTGAACCGCCGGCCATTCGATACACAGCTCCCGGTGCCGGACTTGTTGGTCGTCCTACCGGCAAGTCCATCCACGAGGCTATCGACATAGGTAGCGACGAGGAGGATGTGAAGCCTAGCTTGGCTGAATTGCAAAGGGAGAGCAACTCGGCGTCAGGTCCTCAGAGAGTGGAGGCCCAGAGAGGCGCGCAAAGGTCAGGCGGCAACGACGCAAACACTCAAGAGGATCCCTTCCAAGACGATCCCTTCCGTTTTGACGACCCCATCGAGCCGGTACATGGTCACAACGGGAGCACACAGGCGCCTGTAGACCGCCAACTCCCTGAAACCAGGTCTAGGATCTGGGAACAGCCTCCGCAATCCCAGAGCTTGGATATCTGGACCTACATCACTCAGTTTGCCAGGACCCCTACGCCCCGGCCTGATGATGCAGCCATCGCCGAGCTACTCACACTGCGCAGGCGCCGGGATCTTCCTTTCACTTGGCGACGCCGACTCGGTACCTTCAATACCCTCAGTCTTCATCAACTCACAGCAGTTATCTGGTTTCTTGGTGGAGACGCTTCGCCTACTAGCCCTTGTAGACCTATGAGATGCCACAAGTATCTGATGCATGGTGCCGTCAACTGCGCCGACCCTGGCCACAAAAATGGAGGGTGCCGAAAGTGCCATTCTGCGTTCCCAGAATGTGTTTACTTGCCTCAATATCTTTCCTCATCTCAGGACATGTTGAAGCGGGTGCATACATACTTCTGTTGCAATGCGTACTATCGGTGGGTAGGCTTTCAGCAGCCGAAAGGGGCAGTGCGACCTACTTACGTTGACGAAATCGCCGCTATCAAAGCAAATGCGGTTGAGAACACCACGCGGGAGATTACCACTCCAACGAGCAAGCCGAGCAAGCCGACCACCGCACCACCGACCGGCGAGCTAGCACATTCCCGCTTACAAACATCAGCATCCCGGTCAAATCAATCTATCAACCCCTCCGTATCATCAAAGCCAGTCTTCTTCACCAATCCCGCGATCCACAACAAGCCCAGAACAATTCGCGAACAACCACCTAAGCAAGCCTCAGCCTCGTCGCAAAGGTCCTCGGGAACATTCTGCATCCCGGAGAACACCCCTGGCCAAATGTTTTCTCTCAAGGGAACGGATACCAAGCTCATCCAATCTTCGAAGAACCAAACTCATCCACAAACATCGGCATCCCGATCAAATCAATCCATCACCCACTCCCTACAACCGAAACCAGTCTTTTCAAATCTTGCCATCCACAACAAGCCCAGAACAACCCACCAACAACGACCCAAGCAAGCCTCCGCCTCATCGCAGGGGTCCTCAGGAACATTTCGCATCCCGAAGAACACCCCTGGCCAAATGTTCTCTCTCAAGGGCACGGACACCAAGCTCATCCAGTCGTCCAAAAACCAAATTCTGAAATGCAAGGTACTAGCAGGCGATGGCGTCAAGGTGCAACTCATTGGGGGCAAGGAGTTCAGGGCCTACAAGGGCTGGAACGAGGAGTGGGATATTCCTCCTGACTCTCAGTGTCTCGTCACGAACATCTGTCCCAAGAAGTCGTTTGGGGAGGATCAAACGTGCATTGATGTCAATCCCAAGAAGGGGGCGGTGAAGGCTGGTCAGGCTCGGGGAACTATGGTGAAGGGAAAGATGGTTTAGGGGAAGAGTTGTTGATGCTAGTGTCGTTGAAGGCGCTGAGTTGCTCAAAAGAGGTGCAAACTGGAGAGGAACGAGCAAGAAAGTTTTGAACAAGCTCGTTCATGGGAAGATAGGCAAGCATTCCTCAGCCCAACGAGTCTCTGTGAGACATAATCTCAAGAGAAGACTTCCGGAGGAAGTGGACATGTTGAAGATTAAGATGTAAGAGGTCCTGTTTGACGGATTGTATTTGTAGAGTATATACCCGCCAGGAGCGGGATCTTTTCCTTTGTTTTCTCTCTTATAGTGAGATACCCTTTGGCTTCTGGCTTTGGCGAGGATATCTGGGCACGGAATGACGGCGTGAGCGGGATCAGGTGCTTCTGGAATCCAAGGACATTACCTTAGTCTCTGATGAAGTGCTGGGAGTTATATGGACAGAGAGATGGATCGAGATGCCAAGAGCGACAAATGGCATATCATGGTCAATGACAGGTGCCGGTACCTCTAGTTACGAGACTGGAAGTAGACCAGAGCACGTAGCTAGACTGAATGAAAGCACAAACGTACCTTTAGAAAGCTTCTTCCGCCAGTGAGCCAGTCTCAAGTGACAGTCCCTAGGATGTTTTCTGGTGTTACGATCCAATCAGAAACCCCTTATGTAAGCTAGATGGATTGACCAATAAAAGGCAGCCCGAACCCAGGGTCCCGAAGTCCCGAGAATACGGGACTACGGGACCAGGTCATGTGGAGTGTCCCGGAGTCCCGAGAACACGGGACTACGGGACACCGCCCCCACGGTCCCGGGGTCCCGAGATCGCGGGACTACGGGACGGGTTCGAAGGCCAGTATATAAGAAGGCCGCTTCCCGGCCTTCGTTATTCTGGCTCTTCAGCAAGCAATAGCTTCTACAATCAATCAGTACCTTTCGGCTACTACTACCGTTGTTCTACTTATCCCAGCGATATACTCCTGTGCTTGTAACGGTTCGTCACATCTGGGTGCCCGCTTTCTGCCTGCTGGTGATGATGCAGTGATGCGGTCTGGGAGAAGACAATGGAACAAACGAGAGCACCCAAGGTAGTCCAAAGATACATTATGGCCTTCTAAGAATGGAACTAAGGAGTGATTATGATACAGAATTGCACCCTCATAAACTCATGTGCCAGGAGAATGTGAGCCAGTCCATGGATAAACGTGTGCTGACGTTGAGTGCAGTCCGCGGCTCTGCCAGGTACCCTTGCTTCCCCGCGCGGCGTGCCCTACAAGGCTGACATGCATACGACGAATGCCGGGGATGCAATGGCTGCAACAACATCAGTGGAATCAGCAACCTGGACTGTCATCAAACCGCTTGCCATCCGCCATATTCCACGCAACGGTGGTGACCTTTGACACAGCACACAACAAGCCTTCTTGGAAGTTGGAAGAAAGGAGAAAAAGGGAGGAAGCAAAGGGGAAAGGGGTATCTCATTAACATCATATCTCTACATACACTTTATCTTGGCAACACTCATCCCCTTGATCCAAAACAAAGGCCCTTCAGCCCTTCAGCCCTTCAGCCAGCATCAAACCCGCATCATGACCATACACGTGCAGGTTCACCCATGATCCCCATGAAACTGCTGTCCCTGCTGCCCACCCCCCTGCCCCTGCCCTTGCACCGTCCACTCACCCCCAGTCAACCCCATCGGAAACGGCGACAGTCCCAAACCCCACGCATCCGGCGCAAAGAACTCGGCCGTCCCCTGACCGCCAAAGCCGAAGTTGATCCCGTTCACATTCAGGATCTCTTCAAAGGCGTTGCTGCCTGTTGTTATGGCGCTTGCTTGGGAGGGCGCTACGCCTGGGTTTACGCCTGAACCTAGTGGGGGTGGTGCGGAATTGGAGATGGGTGGGTGCATTTGGGGTGCTTGTGCTTGTTGTGCATGTGGTGGGACGGGTGGTGCCATCGCTGGTTGTAGTAAATTCTGAGGGGGGCCGAGTTCGTGCGGGTCGTTGATGAGGGGGATGGGGCCGCCTATGGTGACGAATGGGGGGCCGGGTGAGAAGGGGGCGGGAGCGGGAGTGGGTGTTAGAAGGTCGTTGGGCCGAGGAGTCTGAGTATGTTGAACTTGGAGTTGGCTCGGGGTGAGGCCTTCGGCTAGGAGTTTTTCGATGTCGGATTGCTGTGGGGTGTTAGCACGTTTACCCTGCAGGGGATAATGAATGCCGTAAAGAAAGCATCGAAAGGAAGGGAAGTGAAAGGGTGGGGAAAAAAAGGGGGAAAACTCACAATAGCCCTACTCGCCGGCCCCGGACACGCCAACCTCGCCACCCTCAAACAAACACTAACCATCTCCCTCAATCCCTCCGCCGACGGCGCCGGCGACTGTCCCCCATCACGAGTTTGAAAAGAATGATACAACACCCTCCCACACTGCAACGCGCACCCAGGAAGATCTACATCCGCCAATGGCACACTACTTTCTCCCAAAGCCAGGACTTGAGCAAACATATCCGCCATCGCGCGAGCATGTTTATAACATTCTTGTCTTGCCCATTCTACCAGTCCCTGTCTCTGGCCATTCTGTGCCTGCTGTCCTTGCCACTGCCCTTGCCCCTGAGCTGCTGGACTTCCAACAGCGCTCCCAGCTAACTGCGCCAGACTACTCCCCGACAACGCCTCCTTCAGCCCTGGCAAGAACAGTCGATACAAGTCGAGATGGCATTGCCTCCACCACACATGCGTCATGAAGAAGATCCCCAAGCGAGAGGAGTACGACCGTAACCGGAGGTTCGACTCGCTCCACCTGAACGAAGGCGGCAGTCGCGCTTCGAACGAGTCCAGCTCCGCTTTGAACTCCGCGCACCTTAGCGGTAGTTGCATCAATTCATTGGTGTCAGGGTTACTCCCCACAACGCGCAGAGAAAGCTGGAGGATCCGTGTCCTTAGCCAGTGCATGCGGATATGCAAGGCCGTGAATCCCACAGCGTCAGGGAGCTGGACTGGCTGCCCTGATGGACTAGGTGGTGGTTGGCGCAGCGGTTCGGTGACTTCAGGTAGATCGAAATCAAAGTTTCGCTCGTTGCAAGGGAGCTGCACGCGGATTTGTCGTTCGGGGTCAGGCCAGAGGGCGAGGTCGGTTTGCCCGTTGGCGAACCAGGCGTCGATCATGTAGATGGACCACATTAGTCTGCGGCGGGATTCTTGAGCTAGGAAGCAGAGGGCTGGGTTCTCGACGTTTAGTCTGAGGACGTTTGCGAACCGTGAAGTAAGCGCGTGTAGCATGAATGCCGCTGAGAAGCGTTTTGATAGGATGCAGTGCTTGACGACGATTACTAAAGCTTCGAGGCGGGTGATACTCCTGTTTTCGAGCTCCGACGTGCAGATGGAGGCGGCCTCGTCGATGCACCGGTTGGAGAATAACTCTGGGTCGGCGACGGAGACGGAGGGGCCGAGGTCAGTTAGCAGGGCGGCGATGCCGACGATGGCGAGAAGGAGGGCGCGATCGAGCAGGCCGGTGTCGTAGCGCTCCATGAGAGAGGCTCGGTGAAGGAATGAGAACATGGGCACGTGGTGGACGTGCCGGAAGTAGTTGTCGAACGCGCGTTTGACAATCGGGTCATCGGGTTGGGGGAGGTCAATACGGCCGGATGCCCCCGGGTTGTTACTGGGGATGGGAGCTGGACTGGCGGTGCTCCGACCGCCTGTTATGCTGCCGTTGTGGTTCATGTCATCGTCCAAGTCGCGGGGATCGTCGAGGTGCATGCCGTTGCCCCCGTCGTCCAGAACCATTTCGCCGGCGTCGCCGAGGGAGTTGTTGTTCATCCCTGGTAGAGCTAAGCCTCGCTTGCCCTTCCTGAGGACACATGCAATTCCTAGAGCCCGGCATCTTTCGCAACCTCGATATCCTCCGCTTCCACTTCCGCCGGGCCCTGGCTTGTTGATGATTCCTGAGCACTTGGCTTTCTTGACGTGACAACTCTGACAAGCCTGTCGGGCTCTGATCCTCCTTAATCCCACCACCGGTGCTGTCGTCGTGGTGCTAGTTGACACGCTTCCCTCCATCTCTGTTGGGACCAGCCTGTCGACGGAGAAGGGTTCGTGGGAAGTTATTGCGTGACTAGCTCCAAGGCCGGCGTCGATGGTCGTGGTGACGATGGTGTTGGGGTCGTAAGAGCAGGTGAATCCAAGCCGCTCGCAGTTGGTGCACTTATCTGGCCGGCCATCGCATTTGACTTTGCGGGCGCGGCAGGTGATGCAGGTACGTTTCTCGGGGCGGAAGCCGGGCCTGCCAATTCCTTCCGTTCCATGCCCGTGGCCGGATCCGGGTGTGGGTGGTGAGCTCATGTTCATTCTGAGCGCTGGAAGCGCCCGGGTTCGCGGGGCGCGCGTGAGGGGCGTTTGTCAATCCCGGGATGCGTCTTTTATGGTGAAAAAGGCGAGAGATTGAGCCGGTGTTAGCTGGTGTTGATGATGGCCATCGGATCGATAGTGTTTAGTGAGTCAACGGCTGTGGTTTTCCTGATCCTCGGCTGCGATGTTGGTCTCGTGTTCGTCCGGCGGTCAGTTCCGCGAGTGAGTGTCCGTGCTTTTTGCTCCCTTGATATCGCGAATGAAAAACGCGTGTCTGTCGAGATCTCTGTGTTTCTGTCGTTCCTTGTGAGTGGTATATCGTCAAAACGCGCGAGTTCCTTTCAAATCTTTGTTGATGTCGCCGGGCAAGATCAACTTCGATGATGATCGGCGACCTTGATGGTTGAAAGTGGGGTTGGCGACGGAGGCTGCGGGCACCGGATGCGACCGGAAGCACGGGCGCCAAGACCTGAAGTCTCCACTCTCCAGCGCCCGCGCCTCTTTTGACCCACTATAAAATCCGGGGCAACACCCCTGCCATGGCACTTGAACGACATCTGATCACTCTCCGGGCTTTGAAGCATCCGTTTCCATCGAAGAACGGATGGCCCAAACTGTTGCTTTGGTAGGTATGCCGGGGCATGTCTTTACACAGTCCGTTGCTAAAGCGCGCTCGAATTTCTGTCTTCCCTCTTCGGGCTTTCACCTGTGACATTGAAAGCCAATCCTTCATCAGTTCAAACCTTGTTCAGATAAACTACGGCATCTTTGACGTGCCCTCATGTCATTGTTCACAGCAGCCGGCACCGTTTCCATCAAAGAGCGATGAAGCCAACATGAACGTCTCATCGACTCCCACACCCCTTCACCCCTCTTGCTTCTGGTCTTGCCCAAATATCAAGAACGGATATTGCTCGCAAAAGTCCATCCGCAGGTGTACATACCTCGAGGACCGACATCCTTGATCAAACAAGCAGAGAAATCGGATTGACAACCTTGCAGCCCAGGAAGTGCCTGGTAGGCACCTCTGCTACCAGTGGGGGAACATCGGCTTTGACGCTATTGGGATTCCTGGAGAGAACAGGCGTCTGCTCTAGTTCTATACTCGGCTGCATGTCCCAATCGTTCAACCGAAGGCCGGGTTTTGCCCTCATGAGCCTATTGAGGGTTTCACATTTTCTGTCCGAGTTGCTTTCCAAGTACCACAACCAAGATGAGGAAGATTATATAGGCTTCAAGTGCTTGCAGGGTAGGTATTGACGTATCTGAAGCTCTGAATTGAAGAGGAATGAAGAGTAAAGAGGTCCTCAAGACCTACATCATGGCTCTGCCTATACCAGGCCGCAGGCTTCCAGATTCATACGGATATCCACGTCATCCATCTCTTCCTCCGGGCATATCCAGCAGAGCCTGTCCAGAATGTTCTCGGTGAACGACCGGGGCACGACCACGTCATTCTCATCCCGAAACTTCTTCTTGTTATAGCCATTGAAAGTGGCATTGTCCGGATCCAGGCAAGTCAGACAGCCCTTCACAACATCAGCGTAGCTATTTCCCAGACCGCTGCGAACTCGTAGGGTCCCATGAGTGGCGGCGCAGAGATGCAGAAAATAGTCTTTAAGCGCCAAGGCAGACGAGTCTTGCATCAACTGAACGCCCTTCCCATAGTTCATGTGCAATTCGTGGCACTCTTTTTTCTGTCAATGCCACAGCAGTACCGTTGAAATGCCCCGCCTGGGCCCTCCTTCCCGGTATTGAAATCGGTGTGGACGAAACTTTTCCACAAACCAATCTCAACGAGGCAGACACCAAGGCTGTATAGGTCGTGGTGGAAGCGAGGCCTCCTGGTCGTGGGATTCTCCCCCCGAAGCTCCGGGTGAAGGTAGATCGCCTTCATCCCAAGCTTTTCCCGGTGGGCTTGCGCGCGAAAGTGATTGGAGACAGTAAAGCCAGTTAGAAAGACGTTGGGCGGGGGTTTGGAGTAACAACTTTCTAGGTCTCTCCTATTGGTAAAATTGAGCATGTTTCCCGGGGTGGATGTTGGAATGCACCAAGTCCTGCTTGTGCAGTGCATGAACGGCTCTAGCCAAGCCAGTAGGTAGCCATCTCGTGCTGGGCCCATTGGAAGACTTTGGCGTGCCGGCCGCCAAACCGACGTGATACATCATGTTCTGGTGCAAGACAATGTTCGAATCTGGGATTGTCGAGGAGGGCACGAAGGCTGTAAGACCGTCTGTATCCTTGTGGGTAACGATAGACGAACTTCAAATCAGCCAACGCTCCCTCTTCATTCCTCACCGGATATGCCCCTTTGCATTCGGGAATGTGAAGGGTCTTGTAGTCTGTAGCTCGGGTGAGGAGGACAAACTTCCGAGCATCCCTTTCCTGAGTCATGGAGAGCTCAGGGGCATCGGCGACAGAAGTTTCCATGTCGTTGACGATCACCATCCAAGGTGCATTTGGTTCGTCGGTCTTTGCATCCATATCTATCTTTAGGCTGTATAGATTGGCGTCCCATCCCCAAACCTTTATGTGATGAGGAAGCTTCCGCGGATCTTCTGTGGTAATCCAGTCCTCTGAGGGTTTCTTGCTTTCTGGCTTTTGGTCGTCATGGGCGGGTTGCCCGTGAGGGATGCCCAACAGCGCCTTCCTGAATATCTGCAACCAATCCGGAAAGTATCGCTGCCGGTAATCTGCAAGATCGTCGACCTTCTTTTCCAGACTTTCTTTCCGCATGGTGAACTTGGTCCTATCAACCAAGTTCCATGCTTTCCCGTCATAGGGGCCGGGCTGCGCCTGTATATCCTCGTATTTGTTGGTTAACGTCTTCCAGACCTGGACAAGGATCTCTTGTTGTCCTAGAACCTCTTCCATATCGGCAGGACTGTTGCGGGCGTCGATGATTGCGTTGCCCAAGGTTTCGATTTGCATAATGACTGACCGAAGCCTCACAGTCACATCGTAAAGCTCATCCGAGGCATTGTGGTAATTCTGACAGAACTTGTAAACATATTTTCCCACCCTAGAGTGACAAGAAGTCTCGTGTCAGTTATTCGGCACGAAATCAAAAGTTTAAGACGTGTATGGTGATGCTGTAGCAACTCACTTGGCACAGGTTTGCACTGCTTCGATGATGGCAAAGGGGTCGGCCATGGTGTCAGAGAGGCCGGCAGGAGAAACCAAGGTAAAGAAGAGGCAAGTCCGGCCGGATGTTGCTGAAGGGGTCTGCAGATAATGGCAACAGGACAGTACAACGTGAAGGACAAGCTTTCAAGAACATCGAAAGGATATACGAGCCTTGATATACGTCTTTTAGCGCCACCCTCTTAGGAGAGGTAGAGGTACTCAGGTTCTTTCCAACCGCAGACTTCTACCAGAACCAGACCCACGAGAACCGCATGATCGCGGCTAACGGCAGCACAGGCTCGCATTGGTCTCCTCCGTACTCTTTCCTATCCGCAGGACTTCGATTCAGGCGTCCAGATGATTCAGACTTTCCTTCCCAACGCATGCACCCCGCCCCCAAGGCTCTTGCAGACAACACAGTGCGGCGGCTTGGGCAGCTGCTGCTATAGTCTGTTAATCCTCACCAAACTTGTCAGATACTAAAGACCTTATCCGTTCGAGAGATAGTGCGCGATATTCACGGCACAGTGCACAAGAAGCAGCACCGGTTACATGTAGACGCCCGTGCGAGGTCTCGACCACCGTGCTATATTGAGGAAAGTCGCCTCTGCCAATCGAACCGCTGATCCCATTCACCATCATGGAAGGTGGGTTGCAGAGAGAGACCGCAGCTCAACAAGAAGGTAAAACGCTAGATATCTTGATGATCGAAACCTCCACGACAGCCATACAATATGAACCTTCGGCGGTAGCATGTTGGAAACCGAACAGCGGCAAGTGATAGACACTCCGGATGGTCCCAGTATTGGCTGTGCTCTCAAATTCTGTCTGGGCATGCAGAGAACTGGCAGGCTCGGCTTACATGTAATCTACTCGGAACAAGCTCGTTACTATTGAGTTCCTCCTGAGTCCTGAGCCGTGACTTGAAACGTCGACTAAGGCGATAAAACACCGGCGAATATCACAGGACTACGGCAAACACTTCGAGGAGTACGAGCAGAAGCTTCGACGACGGCGACGATGGCGGCAATGCTTTAGGTTGCTTAGGTGGCAAGACCTATGTTGTTTGCAGCTCTGCAGGACATTGTTGCATACCTCTCTTCACCTTGGCTGTAGATGTTCCAGTCCATGCCTGCATGCCATGACCTCAAGTATAAGGGAAAGTGAGGGATGAGTGAGATGAAGGAGTACTTGATGGAAGGGCAAACATAAACATGTGCAGAATCCGAATAGAAACAAAAAAGAAAAAAAAAAAAAGAAGAAAGAAAAAAGTGATTTGCGCAGTCCGGGAGTCGAACCCGGGTTCCTCGTTCGAACGACTTCTTAGGGCCCCAGCAGTCGCGGTTGCGGAACGAGAGTACTAAACCACTATACTAACTGCACTTTTTTTTTTTTTTTTTGTCGAGGGAGAACCGGGGAGACTGGTTTATGTAGAGCCAGGGGCAGTGGAAGGCGGGTCAGGGATATGGAAGGTGCGCTGAGCCTAGTAGGGCGGGTAGATTACATGTACCTTACGTGTCGGTTGTTTGCTGTGCTGCCTGCCTGGTCCGGTGTCCGGCGGTAATCCAGGTCGTTACCAAATGGGCGGGATTCTATTGAGGAGAAGTTGAGGCTGGGGAAGGAAGGTGCGATGGCATTACGATCCTTGGCGGATGCAAAGGATGGTATCAATGGCGTTGAAGAGGTAAGTCCTCTGGGAAGGCTCCTTGATGTAAGTGTCGATGAGGAGGGAGTAGGTCTCGGAGTGAATGCTCTCCATCGTAACGGAGAAGGAGCATAAGAGCCGGACAAGTGAGGTTCTTTGACCCTCAATTGCTTCTGGTAAAGGATACCTAGGTACGTACCTATCTACCTGTGTAGAGGAAAGGGAATCTTGGGGGCTTCTAACGTCGCATGTTCTTATAGGTTTGTCGTCATGAAATCTTGAGCGATGACTGATGTAGTTCCCCATCCGCTTATTTTTCTCTATGTTGTACATGGAACAAGGGATGAAAGAGCTGTCTCCGGATCCTTAACGATCATTAACCGTGAAAGTTCATTACCTTACTCAGAATTTTCTTCTTTCTCAACTGTCTTATTCCGGCCCTCACAATATGCACAAGAAAACTGGCGCCGGTATCAACGTACATGTAGCGCATTTCCATTGCCTTTTGATGTTCAATATGCGCTTGTGATGGTCTGCCGGCCTTGAGCTAGGAGTCATTATGGGAGGGGTCGTCGCGATCGGTCTGGGGACAAACGGCCGCCAGGGACATGTACCTAGATTACTTCGAGTGAACCCAGTCCAGCCACATATAAACAATCTCGACATCGGTGTACATTAGTTAGTAGGTACCACCGTGCCCGTCACAGCCTGGTCGGGCTCACATCCCTCCTCCGCACCATCTCCCGCACCATCCCCAACGGCTCCAACCTGGGCAGCCGACTAGAGGTACAGGATACCCTCCTACTCTGGGCTCTGCTCCGTCTGCTCAGCTATTTGGGCCGCTATCTGGGTCGCCAGCTCGACCATCCTGGTCCTAGAAGCGGAGGAGGTGCTCGCCCTAAAAAGCCGATGGTACCCCACTGGTAGCGGAGTTGATCAGGGCCTGAATACCTCAAGGTAAGGGCCGGCTCGAGGCTCGAGCAAGGAGGCACCGGATGGGACAAGGAAGACCAGGGACATGCACATGGAGAGCTATCTCGAATCAAGTCAACGTACACCTCAAACCCGGCGTTGTCACGCACAATATCAACCACCCTCTCCTTCTCCGCCTCCGCCAACTGGGCATACACAGCCTCCAAATCATTCACAAGGATATTCGTCTCAGACTTCTTGCGTGCTTCAGACCCTTGCAGCTTCTGCATGTCCTCGTAGGAGAGGGGGGTCAGAAGCGAGATTGTCCTCTACCTGCTCCCGTTGACGTTGAACTTCCGTCTCATTCTCGGTCATCACCCGTCCAGCTCTCGACGCCGGAGTATATCGAACCAGAGAGACCGTAGTGGTTTTGACGACTACCTCCTGCCCGTCAGGGTAGACAAGGTAGACGAGAAAAGCTGAGAAAAGGCGTACTGTATTGCTCTATATAGTGTAACGAATATCTCGTGGCAGACGCCCCTGCAAGAGGTGCTTATTCCTTGAAAAGCATCTTGCAGGCATTGTGACGCCCAGAAAATAAGTACAAGTATCTTGTAAACATGGAAGTCCTTGACCACAAATGACAACAAAGAGGAATGAAACCCACAGGAGATCGCATAGTACGAAAGAATGAATTTTCCATCTCCTCCACCCAGCTCCAAAACTCCGGACAATGTCACAACCCAGATTAACTGTCACACGGACATTTGCCGGCGACATTCATCAACACCTTAGGGTTATTGAGGCTTTGCGACCTCAAGGCTTGACATCAGCCTCATCGATGCCTTGTGGCCCCAGGCAACAAGGACCAGCCTCKCCCAGTCCAACCCCTTGCCATCGGCATCACATAACCGAACCCCTTTGACAACGCCACCTGGYTATCAAGCCAACCATCAAACTGCCGACTGGAATTACCGACAGCGCTAAGCACCTCCGCAGAGCAACCACAGCCAACCAAGCAGAAGT
>RANY01000915.1:0-13722 GCA_009805235.1 Neurospora pannonica FGSC 7221
CGGCCGCGGACCGGGCGTGAGCGGGTTGATGGGGTATGTGATGGATTGCCAGGTGAGCGCGCCGGGCTTCTCGCGGTCGGTGGTGGACTTGAGGAGGTCGAGGTAGTTGATGGTGCCGCTGAGATTGGGCGAATCCGGGCTGGCGCTGATGGTATAGAGTGTCGTGTCGGCGTAGGCGGCGGCTAGGGGTGGGGAGGGCGACTTGGGGAGGGTGGTCCACGCGTTGCGGTCAAAGCTGTAGAGCCAGGTCTCTGTCTCCGAATCTGTCTGTGTTTCGCTGCCGCCTGAACTTGATGTGTGGCCTCCGTGGAGAATCAGAAAGTTCTGCTTGTCGTCGACAAAGATGTGGTGGCCGTATCGCGGCGCCAGCTTCACCCCGAGTTGCGTCTCCCCGTGCAGCTTTGTCCATTTCATGTGCTCCGTGTCCCAGAGCCAAAGACAGTTGTCTTCCTCGATCGGATTGCCGTGCTTGTCGCATCCGCCGTGGATGATCACCGAACTACCCCATGCACACGCGGCATGTTTAGTACGAGGCGCGGGTATGTATGTCTCGCCGGTCTTTGCGTCGATTAAGGGGAATGCTGGGTAGTGATCGTGGATCTTCTCGGCGCCGGTGTTGTCTTTGCTCGGGAGAAGAATGGCATGAACATCGCTGTTGCAAAGCTTGCCATCAACATCTTCGCCGCCAAAGATGTGGGCTTTGTTACCGATGGTGGTGATGGTATGATTGGATCTGGCAAGGGCTCGCCTGTAGGAATGCGATACGGTTAGCAGATGCTTCCTTGGGCAAGCAGTGGAGTGGTGACTGGAAGGGAGACAAGAGCATACTCAGTGGTTTCTGATGTTGCCCTCGCTAGTTGTGTAAGAGACACCTTCAGAGGCTGTGTTGGAGCGGCGACGGCGACTGCGGCTCCGACTTCGACGCCTGTTGCAACGATCTGCTCTGCAACCAGAGCTCCGGCTGCAACTTCGGCCATTGTGTATGAGGATCTGGGTGGGTGATGGATGGTTTGCGAAATTCGAGATCAGTTATTCTCTGAAGAAACGTGGTAGAACAACAGATACAGACGAGAGATCGGTAGGCTTTGGTCAAAAGGTATCACTAGGGACCTGTTTGTTGTCTTACACAGAAAGGGACGGGAGCTTCAGACGAATGCCTATGACGTCAGAGTGGGGTATAGACGCTTGTCGCCCGTATTTACCCCTGGCTAAAACGTTATCGATAACGCAAAGTCCCATCCATGATCACGGTTTGCTACAAAGAGTTCACAATTTATAGGCAGCATAGCGCTGGAAGAAGAGGAAAAAAGAAAAAAAAAGAACGCTTGGAAAACCGCTTGGTGAAAAACCCAGATACCCGCTTAGGATAGATGTGCTCGCTAGGGGTTAGTTATACTCGCTAGGGGTTAGTTATGCTCGCTAGGGATAAGGATGTTGGAGATAAGTATATTCGCTATGGATAGGTACGCTAAGGTGAACTCACCATGGGAGAGTGCCTAGGACTTGCCCGGACAGCTCTCCCATAGAGAAAGCGCTGGGGAAAAACCCGCGAAAAGTTCCCCTCAACCTGAATCGAACGGGAGACCTGAGGGTGTGGAGCCGATGGCGGGAGCCACTAAGCCACAATGGGACATTGGTACCCACAGGGGCAGAAGCTAAGCTTATTTGGGCATAGACATTTCCGAATTTCCCTTCGCTGGCAAAATCTCCCCACACGATGATGGGCCAACCGATGAACAAATTGTAAAGGGACATTCATTACTCGTATTACATTATCCTCAACACTATAGAAAAAGCAAACATCTCGGGTATAATCTCATCAAACAACAAAACATCATGACACAATGCTTGAACCTGCACCGTTTCCTTTTTCCAATCGCCCGCCTCTTTTAATGTACAAACCGCCAAATAAACTGCAAAACGATTTTCTTCTTCTCTTTAGAAAACCAAGCCCTTGTTCTGCTTGACATCCTTGAGCTTGATGTCCCTCCAGAACATGACCGACACCAGCGAGATGGCCTGGATGGCCGTCGCAGCGATGAGCATGTACTTCTGGGAGTCACCATAGGCCCGAGCAATGGCGTTTCTGGTCTCAGAACCATACGGGTAGCTCAGCTGCGTGACAAGGGAGCCGTAGATGGCGGGGAGGTTCTCCTGCTCCGAGGCGGGCAGGTACTTGGCCAGGTGCTTGGGGAAGACACCGGTCCAGATGGCCGAGGCAACAGTGAGACCAATGGCACCACCAATGTTGGAGAACATGGCCTCGATGGCAAGGACGACGGCAATGAACTCGTGCGAGGTGGCCGCCATGACCGCCATCTGCTCGCAAATGACGAGGGTACCGCCGGCAGTGGCAATGAAGATCTGGCACATGACAATGTAGCCGACGTTCTCGTTGGGCTGACGGAAGTGGATCATGAGGCCGACACCGAGAATGGTGACAGGGACACCAAAGTACACGGCGAGCCACTTGAAGCGACCAGTCTTGCGGACGGCCCAACCGACGAGGAGAGACCAGAAGCAGGAGCCGACGCTATAAACGTTGACAACGTAGCTGGTCTTGACGACGTCAAGGTTGTTGACGACCTGGAGGAACGAGGGGAAGTAACTATCCCAGATGTAGAACGAGACGAAAAGGGCAGCCGAAAGAATGCACGCGCTGATGACGGTGCGGTCCATGAGGAGCTGGTAGGGGATGAAAGTCTTGGGAGCCAAGAACTTCTCGTAGAAGGCGAAAGCGATCATGAGCAAACCACCAAAGATGAGGAAGCAGATGATGAGAGGAGATTTCCACTGGTCCTTCTGGTACGAGTAAAGGTTGAAGGACAGGAGGAACAGGGCCAGACCAGTAGTGATGAGGAGCAGACCGAGGATGTCGAACTCGATGAGGTAGAACTTGAGCGTCTGCCAGAAGTTGCCCTTGCTCTCGTGCTTGGGGAGAAGACCAGCCTTCTTGGCCTTGACGTGGTTCTTGTAAAAGAGCCAGAGCAAGGGCGAGCAGACGGCGGGGACAATGATGGAAAAGGCGCCATAACCCCATCTCCAGCCAGGGCCCTCGAGGAAGCGGTCGGCAACAATACCGCTGATCCAGCAGGTGATGATGTAGGGGGACGAAACAAAGGCAAACAGCAGAGCTCTGTTCTTGAGGGCCGAAGTATCGGCAAGGAAGATGGAGAGTGAGTAGGTGATGCCGTTGTATCCGACCCAGTAGAAGACCTGGGCAGCCGCGTAGGTCTTGACGCCGTTACAAGCAGCCATCATGATCAGACCAATGGTCAGGCAGAAAAGCATGGCGCAGAAACCCTGAGGACGACCCCAGATATCGAGGATCTTGGCGAGGGGGAGCTTGAAGAGACCACCGATCAAGCTGGACATGATGCTGGTGGTGGCCGTGAGGGAGTGGAGGTAGAAGGAACTGGTAACATAAGGATAGAAGCTGGTGGACATGCCGGACTGGAGGGCATCGACGAAGTAGAGGATCCAGATACTGGAGGCGGACGAGTCTAAGTCAACAGTCACAGCATGTGGAGGGAGCGAAGGGTGGAACATACGTGATGTAGGCCATGTACATGTCGTTCCGGGTCCAGACCTTGGTCATAGCCTCGACACGCTGAATACCGGCCTGAGCCTCCTTGGAGATCTCCTGGCTGGAGTCGGTCTCGGCACCCGGGTCAGACTCGTTGGTGGCAGACTTGGTACCGACAGCGGCCTCCTTGTCATTGGGGTTGTGCTGGACCTCCTCGACGATAGCGGCCGGAGCCGCAGGGCGGCCCAGCTTGTGGAGAAGACTCCTCATGGTGAAGGAAGTATGGAGCTGAGTAGCCGATGTGAGGAATCAAGAAAGTGTCTCGGTTGACCACGATCCGGGTCAGTTGGGATCCAGTCTCCAGCCGGTGGGAAGGAGAAGGGGTGGAAAGATGGGGTATGATGGGGGGAAGGAAGCTTGGGGATGGAAGGCAGATATCAGATCGAAGGAGAACGGGAGGAGGGGAGAGTCGGGAGCGGGATTGAAGTTTATATTATCAGATCGAAGTGCACAAGGCGGAAAGGCAGGGGCACGCATGTACGGCATGGCCGGTGGGGCCCGATTGGAGCTTGTGCCGTGGGGTGGTCTGCGCCCGCGGTTCGAGTGTGGTTGGGAGGAGGGCCCCAACTGCAGTGAAGCTGGGTCTGGAGTCTGGACTGTGTTACAACGATACTGGGCTGACCAGGATTGCAATACAGACCTGTATTTCATACAACCAATTGATTGTTAAAGCAGAAAGCAGAAACATTGTCGAGTGTTCTCTGTGACCCTGAAGAGCGGTTTGACAGATGGTACAATACTCGGTTGCTGTACCATATTTTCAGTCCTCAGGAATGCCGGAATTGCAATGGAGCTTCCATTGTAAAGCAGCGGTGTGTTTTCCATCGACGATATGGGTCGATTACGTCGTGCATTTTTGGGTTCCGTGTTCCAAGCCGGAAGCTATTCCAGTTCCTGCATCACAGAGCTGTAGGGACTTCAGTTGACACTTGACTCCCAACACAATTGTCTCTGTCGAATCTAAAGACCGTTGACACTTCTTCGACTATGCTCATATCTGTTAGAGAAATAACACTTCTCTCCCTCGAATACGCCCTCTTTCCACTTGAAACCATCATGTCAGTGTCAATCGAAACAAATCCCGTTCGGTAATTTTGGGAAGGTTCCACCCCACCACCAACAATTTCCAGACGCCCCTGGTTGCACAAGACCAATCGCAACGTAAGGGCCCCACACCTCGGCCGAGATCCACATTGCCAAGTCGCGCACGAACTGCCTGTTCGGTTGGTTGCAAAATTTTTATCTGATCATCTTATCTGATCGATAACTCTCTCATGGAGCCAATGGCGGGGCCCACCTTCACCTACCCCACCCGTCACCCACAAATGTGATGACTTGGCCTGCTGGACAGGGTGTGCCTCGTGCGCTTGTTTTTCCTTTTCTTTGCGCGGCAGGAACGCCATCGACGGCAGCAACTCCACGACGGATTCGCTGCTTCCACCCACCGAGCAGCGGCCAACGTCAATGGCGGCATGACGGAAAGAGCGACATCGGCCCTTCCATCGTCCATCCATGCTTCTTGCCCTCTCGTTCTAGAGGTACCTTTTAGGTCTCGAGAACCTTTCTTTGGCGAGTGTTCTACGCCTTAACGCAGGTACCGGTACAGGGGCAAGGCGTCAAAGTTGATGTCAAACCCTCCTTCGCCGCCCTCCGCCAAAAGCATGTGTACAACATGCCACTTCCCTGTGCAAAGTCAGCCATCGAGCCGGCGCCATCAGCAGAAATCGTCACATCCCAAGACCCGAAGAAAAGGGTCCAGGTGGTGATGGTTGAAATTGGTCAGCTCTTGGCTCATACGGTTGGGGGGAAGGACGGGATTCTGCGTCCTCCACTCATCCTTTGGACCGCCGGATTCCGCTGAGGAAACCATTCGGCTCCGATGTGAGAATGTGTGTTGGTCACTGATCGCGGTGGAGATGGCCTGAGGGCTTTCGCACACAAGAAATCTGTCGATAAAGCCGACGAAAAGGAAAGAATACGGGCCAAGAGCGACGATCATCACCGGTTATGGTAAGGCGCCGTTACCACAGCGGCCCCGCCTCCGGTGGTCTCACTGTCAACTGGCAACTAACCATCCCGCATTGCCTGCCATCCCGCCCGGCCTGGCTTCGAAGGTGGCGTCACCCGATCAACGAGAGGAGAAGATGGTTCCTCAGACCCCGGAGATACAGACATTGCCTTCAACGTTGAGAAGGGTCTCACTACATGACCAACGGGGTCAACGCCGACGGAACCGTGACACTGACCTTGTTCGCCTCCGAGCAAAGATTCTATGCCACAGAGGCCCAGAGGCTTTAGAGAGTCTCATACCGGTCGAGAGACTTGGGCCATTGCAATCTGGAAAAGCTCTCTCCAAAATGGGCATGAGGCACATGCTCGCCATGCTCTACCATGTCTGCTGGCGCTGATCCCCAAAGTAGATAATAAGTATTTCGCGCAACCCGGAAACAAGCCACCAAATCCGTACGGCTGCTCCGGGGCATCCACCTATCTCCAACCGGGGGCGAGGGCCCACTCCGCCGCTCCGGTCATCAACGGCCGTRCCGCCCTTCTCCGCTCCGTGAACGCTTTATCGGAGGTAGGGCGATTATGACACCGTTTGGCCCGGTCTTGCGCTGCCCATCCTGTTCCGCTCTCCGGCTGACATAACAGGAACTCCGGATGCTACTTGGCGGCCCGCCCTTTCTGCGCCGTGCCGGCCGCTGCCCGTCTCCGGTTCCTGCCAAGAGATCCGGTCTCAGGTACGGAGCTCCCGTGGGTGGGCCGTAGGGCATGTTCCTGACCTTGGCAAAATGATGTTGGCGGTGATTACGATAGACATGCCAAGTCAATATGGTCACTTCTTATGCCTTGGATTCCCAGAATGCCCCATCCAGTTTCCTTGGTCTGTTAAATCAGAAATACTCTTTTCATTTCATACTTCCTCGAGCCACCGACAGTCTGACGCAGTCAAATCCCAGGATCCTTCAAACACCTCCTTTCCCTCCAACTTCATTTTCCAAACCGCCTTCGCTCAGACTCTCGGCACAATCTCAGCCTCCCCAAGGTTCTCTTCCATCCACCTCCTCAACCACTGCCTATCCAGGGGATATAAATGCAGCTGTACCCTCCATTTCCCGTCCCCTTCTCTCGCAGGCAACACAGTCGCATGATAGTCTCCCCTCGCCGGCGTCGACGGCTTATACACAGTGTGTAGCCCCATTCCCATCTCCGTCTGTTCCCCCGACGAGTACAACGATGAAAAGTCACTACCGACCTCCGTCTTCCGTCCACCATACGATTCCCCACACCCCATCCCCATCCCCTCCCAAGTGGAAGCCACCCCCCTCGCCCTTTGAAGAGAGGCAATACACAACCCCCCCTCGCACCTCTCAATCCAATCCCCCTTCGCCACCATCGCCCGCCGCGGCGCAACTTCCTGCGCTTGCCCTTGCCCCTTGTGCCACACGGCCTCGATGGCTGAGCGGATTGCTTGGGCGAGCAGGGCGTACCGCCGGAGATGAGGGATGCCTGTCTCGTCCATGATAAGGGGCCGGAGGAAGTGGTGGAGAGGGACGGTGGCGATGGCTGGGAGGTATATACCCCGGTAGTCAGGGCTAGGAGGGTCCTGGCCTTGGGTGTGGCTGGGAGGGGAGAGGACGCCGCGGACGTCGACGGTGGTGAAAAGTTTTACTACTTTCACGGGGTCGTCACCAAGGCCGAAATTGTCATGGTTGCTGCTGCTGCCACGGACTTGCGCTCGAGTGACTAAGTGCCAGACGTAGGCGTACAGGATATCTTGCTCGGTGATATTGCTGGCCGACGACGTCGAGGTCATTTGATGGAGATAAGCTTGGGCGGCACGGTGCACGGTGCGGATCCAGCTTGTGCGGATGGTGAGCATGTCAGTGGGATTGGATGGGTCGTAGGAACGGCCGAGGTAAGTCCCGGTCATGAGGATGCGTGCCGGGTTGTTGTCGTCGGAGTCATCATTGTTGGAGTCCATGGTGGCGGTGGACGGTGGTGAGGTTATACTCAAGAAGCGATGCTAGTGTCACTGCCGCCGTCGATGGAACGAACAACAGCGTCGATATGTGAGGCGAGGCCAGGGTGGAAGTACGCTGATCACTGACTGCTCGTGTCGAAAACCAAGGTATTCAACCATCAGAGGTCAGTCAGTAAGCGAATTTCCATCCGCGCCCGTTTTCCCCCTTTCTATTCGTCTCGGTAAGTTTTTTTTCTGCCCTCATCAGGCGGGGAACTGAAAGGAAGGGACGATCCTTGTATCACCGAACAGGAGTTCATGCAAACACGTTTCTCGGATCCATCATATCATATCGGATGAACCACGTCAGTGCGTGCCGTGTGTTATCGCGTGCCATGCGTCATAACATGCCCCAAACTTCCTTAACCCGAAACACTTGACACGTGATTGTGCTTCACACGACGGGAACACATGGAAGTTACCGGCGTGCCGGTGAAAGGAACTGAAGGAAACGAACAAAACAAAAGGAAACGAGACGGTACGTCACGGCACGGCACGGCTGGAAGAGAAAACTTGCACAAACCTCATCGAGTGGTAGTACGATCGGTGCCGCCGACTTCAGGTCTCCATGCTCATTTAGCTGGGTCTCTTGCTAAAGATATCAATTGACTACCTACTTGAATTCCTCGCCTGGCCTTGTCTTACTTGCCCGACTAAAAAAAAGAGTGAGAGAGATCCGGCAACTAACTAACTACCAAAGCATTGAGCTTGCAATCAATGCCACTTGGGTGTAACTTCCACTTGGATAACGAAAGATTTGGTATCGGTTCTCTGATTTCCTGGTTTCCTAGCTTTTCGGTTCCCTGGTTCCCGGGTTGAATGAACGAATTACTCAACGACTTTTCGACTGCAAAGTGGAAAAGGACAAAAAAATTGCAAAATTTTTCGCATCGAGGTTCGTTGGCCTTATAGTGGTGGAAGGTGGCCATCGTCGCTCTTGCCTCCTGATGCTCTTTGCCTTCTAGGAAGATACCCAAATTCCCGGCCCTACTCCTTCATTCCATTCTAAGCCGCCTTTAGGCCGTCTACTTTTTTAGACCGCAGCTAAGCATCATCTCCCGTCCCTGTCACGTCATTTCCCATAACCTCTCTCCATATTTCCCTCCTCAGCCTTGACATGATAACTTCGACGCCTGTCGCATCCGCCAAAGCCTGGTGTATCGCGATTCCCAAGACCATTCCCGTTGCTTCTGAGGATAACCCGCTTCCGCTTCGAAGAAGCCTATTGCGCTGGACGGTCATAACATCTACCCGACGATCTGCTGGGTCGGGAATTCGGAAACAAACGCCAGGGACGAGGAGGGGATAAGGATGGGACCCCCAGTCCTGGCCCCTGATTAGTTCCTCAAAGGTTATTTCCAATCTTTCTTCTTCATGGTGAGTGATCATTTGACGGACGGCGTCTTCAGGAGTCTGGAGTGGGAATCGGGGGTAAAGTCGCAGCCTGTGGGGCTGGGCGGTGTATGCGTTGTCGCCGTCCTCGCCACGGTTAGGATTGTGCTCTTCTGGAGCACGTACGAGGCGTGCATTGGGGCCGGACCTGAGGAGGTAAGTAGGACCATCCCTACCTTCAGGGTACAAGAGCACTGTGGCGCCTTGAGTCAGGGCACTGAGCTGTTGCAAGGCAAAGCTCCGGTTGGTATTGGAGGAGCGATGAAGGGGTCTAGGATTGGAATAAGGATCGGGGTCAGGAGAGTTGTCGTCATCGTGGTCATCTGACGGGTCATAGACGTTGAGCTGGCGGTCAATGGGCGAGGAAGCGGCCGGGGCAGGACCGAGTTTGTAGGAAGCGAGAAAGGAGAAGTCGGGGAGCAGGGTGCGGATGAGGGCCGGTTCGAGAATGGCTGCGCAGAGGGAGTGTGGCCAGGGGAGGAGCAGGGCTCGGCAGTGATAGCCGCGGAGTTGGACGTTGTCGAGGGCGGTTAGGACGTGTTCGGTTGGAGATGGGCTCGGAGGGGAATCCGTGAAATAGGAGATGGAGCCCATGTTGTGCAAGTCTTGTTAAGCGGTTTTGTGCTTTGTTTAACTCGTTGCTCGTTCAGGCCCTGATAGGTCAATTCGAGTACTGTTGTTCTACATTCGAATCGTACGTTGTGGTCGAGTGGCACACGAAGGTGGTTTTATACATGGTTTAGTATATAAATGGCGATCCACTGGATTGGTGACAAGATGGTGTGCTTCATAACGCTGATAAGTCAAAGGAGGCAGAATGATATTGTGAAGGGTCTCCGGTCTCCGGCTCGTACATGATTAACAAGACTTTTGTTATCCATACTTGGGAAAGGCTGTGTTCATCTATCACCGCTGCGAGCTTCATGTATCATGTGGTGGAGAAGTATTTTTCCTTGTTTTCTGTCGGTCTGAGGATTAGGGTCAATACGTACAAGAACTCGAGGGTAAAGCGATCAGTGATGCATGCACCCTTCACCGCAGGGTACGAATTTCCCATGCGTTCCACTAAAACTTTTTGATGAACCATCTGCCCGGAGAGGGTAAGCATTCTTTTGCCTTGCAAGGAGTCGTCACTTTGAGAGATTCAGCTTTCCCAAAGGTCACAGCATGAAGCTATTCCCAGTTCTTGGCGTTTTCGTGCAGTTTGGAACACTTTGCGGACACTCTCGAATTGCGGAACGACGGTGGCTTGGCTACCGCTGAGGTCGTGCCAAATTACTTGGGGTTAGGCCAAGATCTGAACCCTGTATCTAAATTTCCCATTTGGTATTTCTTTGGTTTCAAATAATGCCGTTGTTATTGTCGTCGTCAGCAGAAGAAGATGGGCGACGACTACCTAGGCGCCCAGCGCTAACAGTTTCATGTGTGTTTCCCATATTAAAACAATAGTGTCGCAATCCCGGGGAGCCCCACTAACTGTGACGTCGCATGGGCGTCAAACCCACTAAAGTTTGGGGCCCCACAGCTTCTCCCGGTTCTCCCGTTGCATCCATCCGCGGTTTGACGTTTTGAAGGTCACCATCATTTCAACCCCAATGCTTTTGTTGAATACCTCTGTCCAACATGGTTTTTGTTTCGCCCCTTGTCACGGAAATCTGTCCATCTTTTCTTGTGTGTGATGTTCAACCTAAGCACAAACGCCGAGAACCCGGACTTAACGGCCTGAGACCTCCCCTGCTTGACCAAATCCATTGGCGCTGAATCGCGAGGATCACAAGGCGCAGCTTCCACTTCAGTTTGTTTGGGCAATTGCCCCGCCATCCTCCGGCCACCAAACATGCATCTGTCGGCCAACATAAAACCACCAACCTCGCGCCAACCACCACCATCCATCTGCAAGTCGCCGACGCCGCATCAGACCTACCATGAGGGGGTTTTCCTCAAACAACACCTCAGTCCTCTAGAGAATGGACGTGCCAATACGCTCTCTACGCAAACATGTAACCCGCCCAAATGGAACCCGCGACAAATCGAGACAAATAGAGAGAGACTTGTACTAACCTTGCTGGTCACCCAGGATTGATCCTTCGATCCGCCTTCGGCGCGCAATACACGTGAACGACCACCTTCTCGTCAAGCGCATCCTCCGCTCCCATCCTCATCTCCTCCACAACCCCGATCATTCCGTCTGCGGAAACGCGAACTCGAACCTCCACCTCGCCGCTTCCCTCGGCCATCTCTCCATCTGCAAGATCCTCGTCGAGCTCGGCCACGAAGAGGGCACCCCCGCACTGAACGATGACCACCAAACCGCTCTCATGTTAGCCGCCTCGGCAGGCCATACCGAAGTCGTCCACTTCCTGTGCGAAAACGACCCGCAGTCCATCTTGCGACAGGACATTCGCGGTCGCGATGCCGTCATGGAGGCTAGTCTGAACGGCCACGATACCGTTGTGCAGATTCTGCTTACCTGGGCTCCCGGCGGAGCTCCCGCTGCGCTGGCGCAAGCAGACCTAGATGGAAACACGGCGCTACACTTTGCTAGCGGCAATGGGAATCTGCTGGTACTGAGGACGCTCCTGGCCGCTGGGGCCGATCCGGGCAGAAAGAACGTCTGGAGCTGGACGCCTGGCGAGTATAGCGCTACTGTGCAGGCGGAAGTCTATTTGAAGGGATTGGTGAATGAGGTCCAAAAGAGGAAGACTGCAAAACGAGAGGCAGAGGAAACCCAGTCAGCACCACCACCACTTTCCAAGAAGGATAAGGTGAAGGGGGCATTTGTGAGACTGGTCGGGAGAGACGTGGATGTGGGCGATTGACGCTAACCATGTTTCCACGTCTGATTGTCCCAGACGTCGGATGTTCTGCGGATTTCAGACAGGGTTGGGAGAAGATGGAGCATGCCACCACATGGGGCATGCCGTGGGAGAGCGCATATCTGTGTCACCAACCTTGATGGGGGAACAAGCGAGTCGGAGCAGTTAGATCAAAGAGCGAGGAGCTGTCTCCACACCGCTCACGGGCTACAGGATGTGAGTAAATACAAGATTTGATATTGAATTCCTCGTCACGGTGCTCAATGTCCATGTGTACTCCCATTCCCCGCGCCAAGCCATCGGTCGCCCTTCCATAGTGATGACTAACGAAAGTAGAAGGACAACAGAAGAGATACGTGGAAATGGTGAAGGCATCGGTGTTACCAACCGTCACCAATGCTCCCTCATCTGGTTGAGGAATGCATGATCAATGATTCACACTCCGAACGCATCTGAGAGCAACCCGGCCATCATGCAGAGATGGCATTGATTGTCATGACTCGAGCCAATCATCGAATCTTCGGTTGTAAAACTGCGCTGGTTCATCTCTTTCCGTTCTTCACCAGCTGATCCATTAGCCGTCATCTTCCGGCTGTTGGTTATCTTCTTGGACGTTATGGGTGACTGGCCAAGGGTTCCAGAGCATGGCGTGCTCAGACTCGGCCGGTCAAGGATGTCAAACACCGAATCACGGTCCCCTCGTTATCAATCAAGGGAAATTGCGGTCATCAGTCTGATGTTCGATGAGGCAGCAGCTCGCAGGATAGATTTTTCAATGATACGACAAGATGGGAGAGATGTCTTCATGATCCAGGAAGCGTTCGGTCTGTGAGTTCTACCCTGTCACGGATGTGTGTTGCCCAGGTTGTCCGTCAGGCAAACTGAGCTTCACTTGTTGGGACTGTCACCAACCGACACCCGACCGACTAGCCGTCTCTTCACCCTCCTGATTACCCAGAGGATAGCGATATGGCCTCATCCTGTCACAGAACTCGATCACAGGGGGTCTTCTTACAACCATCGTATCATGAAGCTGTCAAACTTATCGTGGAGGTACCGCCACACCCTGGAGTACTTAAAGCCCACGTCGTACACTCCTTCTGTTCCTTTCCTCTTTCTCTTCATCACGAACAAGATCAACTTGGCAAGCATTCTCTCGACCACTCGTCACTATCCACATCAACGCCCTCATCTCTTACACTCCTTCATCGGCAGTCCTCTCGCCTTGGGAGACCGCCGACAACGAGCCTCAACGTGGCCTCTCCTCATATCGAAGAGTGGGAAGCTACCGTAGATTTGCCCTACCCGGCAGTCAAGTGCGTTATCACTCAGGTCACCCACGCATCCCCTGACCAGCGCTGTTGGGCTGTCCTAGTCCTTGGTGCTTTCTACGACGCCAACGACCGTATCCTCTGGCAGACCGAGATCTTCCTTGGCGACAAAGCCGAAGACTCTGAAGAGACCTACGAGGATTCTTACAGTGTCAGTGACACTGAAGAGGGTAAGTCACCAAAACCCCACCATCTCTTGGTAAAAAGGCTGACATTGTCAGATCAAGGACTTTCTCAGATCCTTGACAGGGGCGATAACGAGCACGAGGACGATTACGCTCATAGTGAAACAGGAAGCGAAGATTCTGACTTCGACTACTTCCGTCAACGTGCCCGAATTCTAGCCAGAGTTAACGAATCCGCTGCCCAACAAGATCACCAGACTTACATCCCTTCTTTCCCTACTCCCGGAGGCTTACAAAGACTTTGGGACCCTATCAGACAGACTTGGGTCGACGTTTACCCACAAGGCAACTACTAAGCACATCTATCAAGATGTCTTTCGTTCTCGGCGGTGGCTCCAACCCGGCCTTCGGCCGTGACCCCGGCCCGCCCCCTCCCCGCACTCCCCGT
>RANY01000916.1:0-13719 GCA_009805235.1 Neurospora pannonica FGSC 7221
CCGGCCACGGGCCAGAACCGGACGCAGCTCGATGCGGCGCCGAGGCTCTCGGAGCTCAGGGAGCGCTTGGTCGCTAGGGGCGTGCAGTCGTCGTCCGTGTACATGACGTGGTGCACGCAGGATCCGACGGGCAAGTCGTGCGAGTATCCGCTGGTTTGAGAACGGAACGGAGGGCCGCGTGGTGACTCGACCGTGCCGTTGCTGGACAGGATAAGTCAATCGAATTGGGAGTGACAGGCGTTCTTCGGTTTCACAGCGCAGTAAGGGATGAGGCGGGCCTTGCGTTGCTTATGTTTGTCTTGTAGCTGTGAACATAGCTTAGTCGTAGTCAATGTCTGAACGTTTCGATATTGCAACACAAATCATGGCTTTTCTGTGACACTTGTCCAGCAGGTTCTACTCCAGCCCAACCACTAGGTTTTCCTAGCAGAGAGATAATGGCAGATATGCATACAAGGATGTAAGTCTTGAAGGTCGTTTAATGCCATCCAGAGCAGCCTTGTTCTCGCTAGTCGTATTTTTCTCTGGCTGTCCACCAGGGTCGGGATGATCCCGAAGCGACTAACCTATGTGACCAAAATGAGGATGGTATGGTTGACGAAAGAGTCGGGGTTTGCAGCGCCCAGCCCCAAAGAAGCGATCATCTGAAGTTCCGGGTCTGGAGGTTCGCGGGGTGTAACAGCCAAGCAGTCATCCATCTGTGACAGTGGTTTCTGGATTCTTGGCCGCCTGCCCATTGTGTGATGTGTCGATGATGTTGAATGGTGGTGTCACGGGGGTGAAAGATAACTGAAAAAAGACCCAAGCCGGACGGAGGACCTGGAGGCACGAGTAGGGCAATCACTGTAGTGAGCCATCTCGGCCGAGAAGGTTCGTTGAAGGAGTACCAAATATTGAAGGAGACATCGATATGGCTGGAACCGTGCCGAGTTGTTTCTTTGCACTTTCCCAACGAGTGCAGGATCGATGAAGAAGCAAACAAATCATAAAATCATAGAACAGAAAGGAAGTATGGGGTATGTGGGTCTCAGAAGCGCAGGTATCCACTCAAGATTCGCCCAATCTGCTTCCGCTGTGGAGCAGCAGATCACGTTTTGCGGAGCTTCGAGGGGCTTCTTGTGGAGAAGTGAGGATCGTACCTGGCAGTCTGACACTGTCAAATATAGGGGGTTCAGAGCTGGCACTATTCCGTCACCTCGATGGAGCTCCAATTTTTGGGTGTTTGGCGCAGTGGCCAGTATCTGACAGACACTGGCCTTTTCAACATTGCAGATTTCTGTTAGTGCAGTTCAAGCCAACCCGTACACTAAAATCTCCCATCTTTCTTTTGAAAGGCTTTCCCAGAATGATGGGACGCCATTTACCTCGTAGAAGAAAGACAAAAGCGCCACAGACACACACTCGGGGTTCTGGTACGTGCCGAACATTCAGACGTGCGATGTCGTGCAGACCGGTATCTGTAGTAGCACCAGAGATGTACCACCAGATAGGTAGTACAAAAGGCCAGGTTTAGGCTTTGAAGATTCAAGGTGCTTACCTCAGAAAGTTGACGATGCTGGCGCCCGCTGCCGTAATTGGGCTCCCACCTTCATGCTTCTTGGCGGTGGAACTACACGGTCCGACGGATAGAAACACACGCCGAACGTATAACCGCGAATCGGTGTTTGATGCCGGGCATGGTGTTGAACCTCCAGATGGATGACAGCAATGGGAGACAGACCCGCGGAGTCCGCTCACAGCCGCTATCATTCGACCCCGGATCTACAAACTCTGTGTCCGACAGGAAACAACACTAAAGAGAAACAAGGGCCAGTCGTCCTCGATGCTACACAGTTAAATTGTACCTTCCTACGCCGTGCGGCCGTCGCACATCTCACTTGTACGCGAACTGGAAAGTGCGGATTAACCATTGCGCCGTTTCCTATTAGTTCGTCCGGCCTGATCACCCCCTCTTTCAGATCTTTCTCGGCGACAAGAGAGCCTCGGCACTGCCTGCCGTTCCCAGTCAAAGTTGAAGAAAACTGAAGGCGCAATTGGACAGGAATGCGAATCACAGGCCACGGCCATCACTTGGACCGTGCGGGCTGGCCTACTGATCAACCTCCATTCTTTCTTGCTTGGCAGCTCTTGACTCCCACCACAACGGACATCACCACCCTCCAAGGACCCCAAGTTCCAAGCCTTCCTCCAATGGCTTTCTTTGTGTTATGTTGCGGGGTTCATGACGTCCAACCCTGTATCGCCGATGGGGGCCCGCCTGTCAAGGTGTGCAATATCCTGTTAATGACTGACAGCATGGCCATGAGGAGATCCTGCCAGGGTGAGGGAGGGTGACTTCGGGATCATTCCGTCGGAATGGTTCCAGTACGCTCTCGTCCATAATGCGCAGAAAATTGTCTCAGACTCAACGGGAACATCACGTTGGCGTGTTTGGATAATATCCGAACCTGGGGTTACTAGACATGCCCCATGTTTCCAAGACCTGCTTCCTCTCGTGTCTCGTACACTATTCACTATTGTTGCCCCGTTCAACCCCGGCCTGCCACCTTTGTACCTAGTGTCCGGCTAGGGTGGTAGGCTTCCGCTTGGCTGCAGAGCATGTATCCCCGACTACGACAGAGATCTACTACGTTAAAGAGAATTTGATGCCCCTCCTCTTTTTTGTACTCTTCTCTTTCTATACTCTCTGTCCTACTCTCCAAACAACATCGGGGAGACTAGTGATCTCGTCCTTTTTTACTCAACCTTTGGTTATATACTCTCCACCTTCCTATCATACCTTTGACTTCACTTCACTGAAGCCGTGATCCAAGTCTTCCCAGAACTTCCAAAACCTCTTGTTTTTCCACGCGGCGGAGGGAGGCTTTTGAGCCTGCTCTCATACCATTATTACAGTCACAATGGGCTTAGTCGAAGACCTCGCTGGGTGCCTCTCCCTGAAGAATACCCCGATCATCCTTGGAGGGCTGCTTCTCGGTTTGATCGTCCTCAGACACTTGCAGGTAGTATGGCAAAACTTCAGAATCAACAGAATGGGTTTGCGGCCTCCCAAGATCCGAGACACTGGACTTTATGGTGAGTTACCCCCATACATCCTCCAAAAACAGATCAGACCATACTAACCATCCCAAAGGCACCAAGTTCATCAGGACCACCATCAAGATGGCAGCTGAGCACGGAAACCTCCAGTTTTGGCAGCAGATGTTCAGAAGCATCGGTGGATACACTGGCGAGGTCAGGCTTGTTGGTCGTCGAATCGTCTTTACCTCGGAGCCGGAAAACATCAAGGCCATTCTAGCCACCCAATTTGGAGACTACGGCAAGGGCGAAGGCTTCCATCGGGAGTGGAAGGATTTCTTGGGTGACAGCATCTTCACGACCGATGGCGATATCTGGCACGCCAGCCGTCAACTGATCCGTCCCCAGTTCATCAAGGACCGTGTCAGTGACTTGGAATGTTTTGAGAATCATATGCAAATGCTTTTCCGCACAATCGCCAATGGAGGAGCCCTAAATGGCGAAGATCAGATGGTCGATATGGAAGCTGGTAACGGGAAGCCGGTCGATATCAGCGATCTCTTCTTTCGTTACACCCTGGACGCCGCCACCGATTTCCTCCTTGGCAAAGATATCAAGTCGTTGAGGTTTGTCCTACCCAATGCCTCTCTCGTTTTATGTTAGGCTGCTGACAGAAAATAGCACCCCTGTACAACCTTTTGCCGATGCGTTCCAGGAGGTACAACGGGTACAGAGCGTCATCGCCAGGGCCGGACCTCTCAACCGTTTGGTGCCGAGAAAGACCTTCTGGGAAGGATTGAAAGTCATCGACGAAACTATCAACTTCTACATCGAGCGCGCCCTTCGACTTGATGAGGAGGAGCTTGCGAGCAAGTCCAAGGGAGACGAGGGCTACACTTTCCTCCATGCCCTTGCTGGTTTCACCAAAAACCGCCAAGTGTTGCACGACCAGCTAATGGCCGTTCTCCTTGCCGGACGTGACACAACCGCTTGCACCCTCTCATGGACAATTTACGAGCTCGCCCGCCATCCCGAAGCTGTGGCGAAGCTACGCGCCGAGATCCTCTCCGTTGTCGGACCTGACCGYGCCCCCACATAYGACGATCTYAAGAGYATGAAGTACCTTCAAAATGTCATGAACGAGACTCTGCGGCTGTACCCCGTAGTTCCTTTCAAGTAAGTCTCCAAATCCCTTTCCTAACAAGATGACGTTTTCCTAACCCTTATTTTCTACAAAGTGTACGGATGGCGCTCAAGGATACCACTCTCCCCCGTGGTGGTGGTCCCGATGGCTCTCAGCCAATTGCTATTCTTAAGGATACACCCATCGGTTATAGCACTCTCGCCATGCAGCGCCGACCCGATCTGTACCCTCCCGTCAGCGAGAAATTCCCAGATGTCGAAGTCTTCTCTCCAGACCGCTGGTTCCACTGGCAGCCGAAGCCGTGGCAGTATATCCCATTCAACGGTGGCCCGCGTATCTGCATCGGCCAGCAATTCGCTCTTACCGAGATGGGATATGTGCTCACGCGACTATTCCAGCGGTACGAACGGGTGGTGAGCTACATGGATGAGATTGATGGAGGCAAGCCGAGGATGAAGACTGATATTGTATTGATGCCTGGTGATGGAGTCAAGGTCGCGTTCTTTGAGGCGAAGCGGGACTGATTTGCATCTGTAGCGTTGGATTAAATTGTGAAGTATGAATCTGGCATCTCAGGCGGCTGGGCGGTTTATCTCTGCTCATAATTCAGTAGTTCTCATTCAATGTAACATTTTTGCTATTCCAAACGTTTTGCTCGCTGTATGTCAATGTTGTGCTCGTATCCAAAAGAAACGCTTTGTACCTCAGTCGTGTTCGATCAATGGCCAACCAGGCCCTTGATCACAGTTTGAAACTCTCTCTAACGGCCTCTCCAAACCTTCTAATCGCCTCAGTCATGTTCTCGGCCGTCGCTGCCGCAAACGTCGCACGGAAGAAAAGCTCATCTGGCTCCGTATCTTGTTCAGCGCGGAACCAAGATCCTCGAGCAACCAAAACGCCCTTTGCTATGCAAGAGTCGAAAATCTCCTCTTCGACTTCCAAAATGGTTCTTCCAGCCTGAATACCGGGATGTTGGGTATGGTCGACCTTGAGCCAGTACTTCAGAGAGCATCATCATGTTAGTAAACCATTGTCGAAAGCTGAACGAATGCGAATCGCCGCAATAGGGGTCGGCCAAAAGCAAGAGAAAAGGGAAGCAACTTACAAACATGCCAGCAACCGGCACACTCCAGCTCACCACCTCCTTCGGCAGGAACTTCTCGCAAGCCGCCACCATGGTATCCCTCCGCTTGGTATACTCCCCCCTCAGATTCATCAACCACTTGAAGTACCCCTCGTGTCCCCACTGCTCATCCAGCAGCTTGTACAAAATCACCTGCGAGACGCCGCTGGGGCCTTGGTTGCACACCTCGGCGTGACGGATGTACCGCTCGATGATCTCCTCCGAGGCCGTCACCCATCCGACGCGCGACCCCGGAACGACCACCTTGGAGAAGGAATCCATGCGCAGGACGCGGCCGTCGACGTCCATGGATAGGAGCGAGGGGATGAGCGAGTCGATGAACTGGTCGACCGTCTCTTCTTCTTTGCCCTCACCCTCTGCGCCCTCTTCGCCATCTTTTGCAGCCGTGGTCTCAGACCCCGTTGTCTCCAACGGCATCTGAATATAATAATAAGGCTCATCCTCAATCACAAACAAATCATGTTTCCTCGCCACCTCATACACCTCCTTCCTCCTCTCCAACCCCTGCGTGGCGCCCGTGGGATTCTGTCCGCTCGGCACCGTGTACAACACATGCGGCTTCCTCCTCCCCTCCCTCTCCTTGGGATCCCAACTCGACAAAAGTTCATCCATCGCTTCCGGCAACAACCCTTGCTCGTCCATCTTCACACCCACCACCTTCACGCCCAAGGGGTTCGCAGTCTCCAAAGCCGTGGAGAAAGAATACTCCTCCGTCAACAAACAATCCCCCCTCCCCGGCCCGTCGCAGAGCATGCGAAGAGTCTGCTCCAAGGCTCCCGTGCTGCCTACCGTCAGGCAAGACCGCCAGTCGCTGTAAGGCGGGTTATGCACGAGCTCGGTGTGTTCCGTCACAAACCTTGACAGCTGCGCGGAGCCCGTGGCTTGGGCGTAGTTGAGCGCGATGGACAGGTCGTAGGTGCCCTGGATGAGAGGGTCGGTGACGTCGTACTTGCCGATGCGGACTTCGGCACCCGAAGAGGCGGTGGCGGCTTCGGAGAAGTTGGGGGGCGTGGGCACTTTGAGGGTGATGGACTCGATGGGGAAGTACTCGGCGCAGGGAAGGCCGCCACCCAGGGAGATGATGCCGGGGGTTTTGAGGTGGCGGGCGGCTTGTTTGAGGGAGCAGGGGTGGCGGGAGAGGGATTCGGGGGAGAGGTGGTCTGGTTGTGTGTGTTAATTTCTATGATTTTGGCAGAAGTGCTTGGATCAAGGGGGAGTCTTACGGTCCATGGACTTGGACTTAGGTTTTCCTACTTGCTATATTGGTTTCGGTCAGTCACCTCCCCCCCTTCCCATCGAGGGCCCGTGTAAGTGATAAGATAGGAGGAGGGTTGATCAAAAACATACCGGACCCTTAAACATGTCGCTATCGGAGTATGAAGCGGTCGGTGCAATGAGCCTGCCGGCTTTGGCACGTCTCTCCAGAATGTCGTTGATGGTGACTGCATTCTGTCGGCCGCCGGGACCTGATGCAGGTGGGATTTCAGAAGGGTCGGCGTCCGTTAGCTTGGCTGCGGGACCAAGCGTCTCCAAAGCACTGGCATCGTTGGAGTTGGAATGAAAACTGCGAGCCGACTGTTCGGTTTTGTTGCTATTAACCAATTCGGATGAGGGCCGACGGCCGAGGGTTGTTGGGCCGGCGGCAATGTTACCCCGGAGGGCGGCGCCGGAGCCGTTGACGAGAGCTCTCGGCATTGGGGCCGGGTGTGGTGCTGGTGGATTCGGGGAACCGATGATTTGAACTCCGCAACGTCAGCCCGGGGTCCGGGTGCTTGCTCCGCAAAGTATATAAGTAATTGATGTTGGGTCAGAAAAACAATCCAGAACTTGAGGATGTCGATATTTAAACACTCCGATCAAAGAACGATATGACTATTATAGATTGAGTCACAAGAAGATGACTCGAGTTTTGAAGTGGATTGGAGATATTGGAAGGAAGGACGGGAGGTTGATGTTGATAAGCGAGTACCTCGTACTAAGAGCCAAACAGCATCAATGAGCCGATAGCGGGGAAGAATGACATCTCATCCGCTGTTAGCCGCTGTTACCCAAAGGCAAACAGGGGCTTGAAGTGTCTTTGAGGGGCTCTGAGGGGCCGAGAAGGGGTCTTTGAAGCTGTGTCGACATCAAGTGACCTTGAAGCGTTCAAGTTGAGGAATAAACTTCAGTGGCTGTACGTAACAGAAAATCGGCTCGGCTCTGTGTGCAAATGCGGTGTGGCCAACTCGTAATAGGTACACGTGTATGTACATGTATGCCGCTACCAATACCGCAACCGTCGTGCAGAGACTAATCTCAAGTGCAGCTCGAGTCTGTTGATAACCGTGCGTTCCACCAGTCTCTATCACCACACCGACACCAGATTATCTCAATCGTGACGACAAATGTTGATAATGGAGACCTGTTCTGCACGTCTTTTATCTACCTACTCGTGTATCAAACGCCGAAATAGAGAGATGCGTCCCCTTGTATGCATGCTGCCATATGCTTGTCAGAGAGCCACTGCGACAACACTAGCCCACCGCACCTCCATCCGGATATCCTGTTGCGAACCTCGAACATGCTGTTATGCGATTGGCGATAGTTGCTTCGACCAGGAAAGAACGACTCGATGACAGGACGTGACCTGGAGTTGGGGGTTGACAAGCCGAGGGATGGAATCCTTTTGGCAAAGTCCGGGTTCAAAGGTTATTTTGAAGAGAACTTCCGGGCCGACTCGGGATGTAAGGACAGTCCTTCTTGGATCTTCGGAGGCCATCCACGGGCAGCATCCAGTGCTTCGGTATCCTTTGTGGTTGACAGAAAAGAAAATTGAATAAATGAGAAGAAACCTGAAGCCTCAGTCCTGGAAATATTGGAAGATATATGATATCTCCCTGGTCCATAGAGCGCAGTGCTTCGTTCTGACCGAGCTACTAATTGCTCTAAACCGTCCGTGACGGACATGCACACTCTGTYGGTGCTGAATAATCTGATCTTCTTGATCAGAAACAACATTTTTCACGTATTCCACTTTGAGTGTATACTTTGTCCAACAGTCGGAGTGCGTTAATTATCTGGCTCCTGTGAAAGCAAAACCTCCTACGGAATGTCCGTCAACGGATGGTGGGTGTCACCAGGGTTACGTTCGAAAACCTCGTCATCCTGGTGTCTCCCGACATAGGCGGCTCCTTGTGAAGGGTTCGGATGGAAATCAGCAACAAAATGGCTCCGGGTTTGCAGATCCCAGTCCGATCGACACCGTCCAGAAATATCGGAAAGGCAGATATCCGAACTCCCTGCGTGCGTGCTACACGTACAGTGAGACGATGGCCCATGCCTAACGAAGAACTCTCGTTCCTGGAGGTAAGATTTCGAAGGCGGCCTGTTGTCAGATGGACCAGGACTAGACCGGAAGGAGAAATTGCTTTGGAGGTCCACGGAGGTGTGTGGTGGTTTCTTGTCTGGTGGCACCGGGACAGGAGTCTTGAACCGCTTGCAAATGCGGTGGATGACCACGGTACTGATGCTCGTAAACGCAAAACCAAGAGGAAGCCAAGGGACGAGGCTGTTGCTCGAAGATCCAGCAGATAGAACAGCCTGCAGCAATATGAACAATGCTACCGGGGCGGTACATGGGCCGATTCTTCAGAGTATTAGTCGGAACTAAAACAACCAACCGGATGAGGGTTATACCTACTTGATAAGTGACTGAACATTTGTCGCGAGATACACCGCCGCTGAGACCATGAATAGGCCGAGAGTGCTGTGAGGCTGTCAGTACACGGCATGGACAAGGAAAAGAAACTACAGGGCTCCTTACAGACCAAGGAAGGAAAAGTTCCCATCGTTGGCGATTGGGAATAAGACTGCGGTGCTGACCATGATCCCACAAGAAACAATTTTTGCGGCTCGAACAAAGCTGTAGATCAAGGTACGAGGACAGAAGGACGACATAGTGTCCGCATCACCCAAGCCGGGATCCATGTTGGGCAAAGTGTCAGGATCTCAAGTCTCGGGGCGGCTCATAACCAGTCTTATCCAATACCCGAATCTATTTTCTGGCTGAATAGTTGTTTGGTGTTTAGGGTTGAGAGTTGTTCTGCGTAATGCGACGGAATCCACAGTTGGAGCAGGATAGTGGCGAAGGATTTATAGAAGATAGCCCGATACATGATGTGGTCCATCGTTTGACCTGTTGATACAAGACTCTCGGAGCGATAACGAGAGGCTATGGGGTAGATTTGTGGGCTTGATCTTCCTCCCGGAAACCCAAGGCAGTCGTCCGGCACAGCCACCACTAGGCGACACAATGCTGCCACATATTGGGAGGCCAGCCAGATGATTCTGAAAGGCTCGTAAACCAATGATGGCGTCCTTCGTAGTTCGAGCCGGTTGCTTCCGTATTTGATTTCTCGTTATTGCCTCGTTCATAGCCTGGCAGAGGTTGTCCGCCGTGGTTCGCAGGTTGCCTTACGAAGGAGTCATATGCGTTCTGTCTTCGGATTGGCCCAGTTCTCGGTGAAAGCTGTCAGCCTCACTGCCAACCTATTGCGCCGAGGGGCAGGCTGATACCCAACCGGTGTGCCTTGGGTCTTCACGCATAAGGGTGAGACACTGCTTATCGTTCAGCGTAAGGCTGCATCTTTGACCGAAAAAGTGAGCATGTTATTGATCGAATCGGTAGGGCTGGTTGGGTGTTAAAGTCATATGCAACCGCCCGGGCATCCGGTGATCACATCTGCCGATTCAGGCAAGCTGAAACCCGAAAAGAGGGATAGAGCAAAAGATCGGGAATATTTAGTCGATGGGAATGCCATGATGATGGTACGCGAATGCTTGAGCCGATGGCGGTATCTGAATTCACCTTCATGCGATAGCCACTCGTCAGCTTCCTCGCAACCACTCATTAGCCGAAGCTCTAATTGATCCAATGAATTCCCGAACGTGCCCCCTTCGGCACCGGTCTGGCAAGGTGCCAGAGCAAGCTGCAACATGGAGCTGGAGATCCGATATTGTCGAGATATGTCTCGGCGCTCTGTGTAGCGCCGTGATCTGGCGGTATACTTCCCACAACGACCATAAGTCCGGCCACAACGGGGTAAGTTACCCTCCGTCATCGAACGCCTTAATTTTTGTTGACATACTGCTTGTAGAACCGCCTAGATAGCCCAGGGGAAAGAAATGGAAAAGGCGTCCTCGTATCTCCTTCAGACGGGTGGATGCTTTGGTCATGTCTGGTGTACGGCTGCTGTGTCTCGTCATTCATTCATCGCCGGCAGGAGAAGGATCCGTTCCAGTCGTTCGTTTACCTAATTTTCGTCGCTGGCGCTGGAGTCGCCGGATATGCCGTCGGAGCGAGTGCAAATCTGATGCTGCTCGGATACCTTCCGTGGGCCGTTTGCATCGCAATGGCGGCCAGCCTTTTGGGCCACGGCCTTTATAGGAGGTGGAAGTGTGTTGCACCGAGTCCAGGAGACGAGGAGAAACTCCAACCCATACGTTGAACTGCATGGCATATGCATGGCGATAGTCGATTTCATCAAGCCCGCTCTGCTATTATCGGTTTTCGTGCAGGCCGCGATAGTCGTTCTGGACGCATTTCAGCGCTGGTCGGACGAGCAGACAACGCGGCTTCAACGGCTATGCTTTTGGCCAGCAACAAAAGAAGAGTACATTTTGGTTACTTCGGCCTGTCTTTTTCTGGAAACACCGGTGTCAGCATCGGAATTCAGACATGGACGAGAGATCATGTGGGCCAGGTGGTCAAGAAGGGGCCATGTATTTACCATTCGCATGTTGATGAAAGACAGCGCGGCGAAGACGATGAAGCAAGTCCTGAAAGGGCCCCTTGGCTACATTTCAAAGGCTGGAGCGAGGAACTAAAGAACGACATTGAAGCATCTGGGATTCGAAGAGTCGCGAGAAGGACAGAGATCTGTGGGGAAAGGAAATAGATTACGGAACACATAAAAAGTTCAACATAGGTTGTATTCAGGTTGTAATAGAATTGCGGGAGATAACTGAAGACCATGCTTTGGTCAATTCGATCATTGCTTTGGAAAGAACCACCTCACCCTCAATGCATCAAGTGTCGTATGTAGACTTGCCGCCTGGCGACAGACATCATCCGATGTTTCCAGATCATGTAGCTGTGGCACGTGCCTGAAAGCATGGTTGACGGGTAATGTTCAGGGGACGGAAATGCAAGCAGTGCCTACAACGCCAGGAACACTCACAATGACTTGCCCCTTTTTTGTTTTTCTTCATCACAACAAAGTCAACAATGCGGTGTCGAGGCAACGTGAAACTCGAAGTGGAACACAACGGGAATAACCCGCCCAACGGAAGACCTGACAACGGAAAAGTGGAGCATTAACGGAGAAGCGGCGCCGAGGATTCTGAGCCACAATGGAGCCGGAACCACCGAAACTTTTTCACGATTTGGCGGGCGGAGATGTTGGCGTCACGCCAAGAAAACCCACTCCCAACCACCCGATGCACGGGTCAGTGATGGCAGCGGTGGCAGTGTGCGGGAAGACCTCTCCAATCTCAGTGCAACAACACAAACAACAGCGTTTGTCCGTGCCTCCCAAGGAAACACCCCCCCAACCTCCCGTCCTTTGAAGAACCCCCCCCAAAAATTCAAGATCCTGACATCCGCAAGGACCAAAAGAAACATTCCTACATTGTTTCATGAAGGAAAGTTGCCTATACGAAACGGGACGAAACTTGTCCAATGGCTAGTGTTATCCGATGGAGCTCCTAGTTCAAGGTCCCAGTGGTCCCTTGAAAACAGGCTCCTTGGCTTTTCAAGCCCAGGCGGCCCAAAGAGAGCTGATGGTGGGGAGCCCACGATGACGATTCTGGCAGGTTGGTGACTTGTGAGAGGCTGGGACAAGCTGGGACAGGACCTGGACCGCCAACCGCCTCGTTCAGCCAGTCTGACCAGGACCTTTTCTCACAAGGATCGATGTGATCGGAAAGTGTGATTCTAGGATTCTGAAATCCCGGACCCTCTTTTCCTTTTTCCACGCGCGTTTACGCCTTCGCTGCATTCATTGATACAGTGACTTGGTCCCATCAAAAGCCGGGAACAGGGCAAGTGTCATGCAAGATCCCGCGACCCTTCTTTTCCTGTTCGTATACATACAAGACTACTACCACTTCTGGGACCGTTGATCATCACTCGTTGAACTGTCGTCCCATCTGTCGTCATACACCAACAAGTCTGTCAATTTATACTCAGACTTGCTGTTGTTACCCATCCCGATCCCGAAAACCGTTCGAAGTTGTGACCGCCGCTTCGGCTTCGAGCTCTCCACCATCATATCACCGCTCACACGAGTCCGTCCTACCAACTTACCCCGCGATCGAGAACCCCGATTCGACTTCCAAGACCCAAAAGCCGAGCCTTGGTTGCCTCTTCAGTCCAAACCTCTCAAATAATTCTCCCTAGCCCCCCCGTGTGTCACCACAAGACCCGGGAACACAAAAACAACAACCATGGTGTCCCTAAGTTGGCGAACAGCGGTGACAGCTGCTTTCGCAAGTGTAGCTTCCGCGCAAACATGGTCGGCATGTAACCCAACACAGCGAAGTAAGTTCCTCAAGCCATTTTCATCTCAGACTCACATAGCCAAAAGAAAGAMRTGCCTAATACTATCCGCCCCTAGCCGACTGCCCCCCAGACAGCGCCCTCGGCATGGCCATCAACGTCGACTTCACCCAAGGCGCCGTCAACTCCTTCAACGCCTACGGCGGCACCCCCTCCTACTCGCGAAACGACGGCGTCTCCTTCACCGTCGCCAAATCCGGCGACTCCCCGCAGCTAACCTCCATCTTCTACATCATGTTCGGGCGGGTCGAAATAACCATGAAAGCCGCACCGGGGGCCGGCATCGTTTCTTCGGTAGTGCTCCAATCCGACGACCTCGACGAAATCGACTTCGAGTGGCTGGGCGCCGACAACACGTACGTGCAAACCAACTTCTTCTACCAAGGAAAAACCGCCACCTACGACCGGGGGCAGTTCAACCCGGCCCCCAACTCCCAGGGGCAGTTCATCAAGTACACGATCGACTGGACTTCTGAAAGAATCGCATGGTATGTGGGCGGCACTCTTGTGCGCTTGTTGACCGTCAATGATGCGGGCGGGCAATACCCCCAGACCCCAATGCAGGTGAAATTCGGCGCGTGGTCCGGAGGCGACAGCGCCAATTCCCCGGGAACCATCCAGTGGGCTGAGGGCCCGACGGATTACTCCAAGGGCCCCTTCAGCATGGTGGTCAAGAGCGTGATGGTCAGCGATTACTCGACGGGCAAGTCGTACCGGTACGGCGACACGAGCGGCACGTGGCAGAGCATCGTCGCCGAGGGCGGGAAGGTGAATGGGAACTTGGGTAAAGCCGGCACCGTCACGGTGACGGCTAGC
>RANY01000917.1:0-13633 GCA_009805235.1 Neurospora pannonica FGSC 7221
GGCATCGACAACTGCGGTAGCGCTGGATGCGGACCACTTGGTGAGTTCATCGGCGGCTTGTTGGTAGTGCAGGCCCGGAGCGAGGAGAAGGCTGTCGAGCCAGCTGGAGCCRCCRGTGATGGCGGTGCGCTGGGCAACAGTGCTGAGGTCGGCGAGGGCCAGGAGGCCGCCGGCGGAGAGCGAGACGCCGGGGATGGGGTGAGTGGTCCACTCCGGGAAGGAGACCATGGTCGTGTGCGGACCCGGGTGTTGAGAGGTCTTGATCGGGGATCCCGGCTCTGATCGTTTACTCCACCGAATTCGTCTCCGCTGTTGGTTTTAGGGCTGAAGGTTGTCTCTGTTGTTTAGAGACTTCAAAACCAAAACAGATAAATTTCGAATTGGCGATGAAGGCTCGAGAACGAGTCAACCTTGGGATTTCCGTTCCTGTAGGCTCCGAGCAGTCACTCCATCACTCGAAGGGAAGCCGTGACGGGAGACACCCGCCTTTACGCCCGTGATTAAACTGTTGCACGCAGGGAAGGGGCGATAAAGAAAAATAAATACCGTCCCGATCGTGACACTTCACCGTACATTAGACCGCAAGCCCAAACTGCCTAGCAAACCCTGCCAAAGGAGCCTATGAGGTGAAGAAGCGCCATCTTGGGAGGTTGCGTTGGATGTTCGCTCCCTCCCTGGTTTTAGCTGAATGCCCACCCTTGTTTCTTTTGCATTAACCCACATGATAGCATAGATGGCTCCTAGTGTAACGGTACGAGTACCCGTGCGCGTTTTTTTCATAAGTCCGAGAGGAACGTTGGAAACCGCGAAGCTCACATTGTCAGTGAGTCTTGTGATGAAGAGAAACATTCACACCCTCTTTTTCTTTGAAAGAGAAAAAGATGTTGGGAGACTGGGAAAAGTGGATTCATAAACCACGGTGGGCCCAAGCTCCAAGCTGCATGCTGCCTGATCGACGACATCATTCGTCCAACACCTGACCCCACCGTGCCATGCGGGGGAGGCCCCACTGAACAAGGGGATGGCAGGCTCGCCAGGAAACGACCAACGACGGACGGCCATTTTAGAATCGTCACTCTTCAATTTTGTCTCCAAAAAAAGTCTCGGACAAAGTCGATTGACGGCATTGTAGCAGTGCCAGACCACGCCATTATGGGCAGCACGCACTAATGTGAACTGACCACCCGATATACCAGTAGAACACCTCAATTTCTGTCCTTGAAGTTGCAACCCCGAACCTCCTCCTCCGCCTCTCCTCCTGAGCTCTCGAGCTCTCGTCTCGCAATGCGCCCGCGACTCCTTCTCCCTCGCGGGGACCTGGCCCGGCCATGCTCCCCGGCGATACACTCGACGACCACTCGATTCTTTACACAGAGCGCATCAGTTCGCGTGGGAATTCGAACAAGACCCCAACTCGGCTTCCTGAATGTGCCCGTAACTACCCAACAATACCGTTGCCTGACGACCGAGCGCAAGGCAAGACTCAAGGCCGACATCAAGCAGGGAATCAAGATCACCTCATACTTTTGGATCGCTGGCGCTTGCTGCTTTGCCATCGCATTCGCTCTTGTCCAAGAAACACTCGAAGCCCGATATCCGACACCACACGAATGGAGCATGCTAAGTCGGATTTTCTTCCGCGGAGCCTTCTGCGAGCGAGACCAGACCGATCCATCCCGCACAACCGACTGGGTTCATGTGACGAATTGGATCAAGAGCGTGGTAGACCGGTTGGAGGATCCCAGTATTGACGGCAAGGGACTAAAGGATGCGCCGTCCGACAGACCAAAAGGCACCAAGGACATCAGCACCATGTCCGAGAACTGGCGACGGGGATACTACGAAGCCATGATGTTGTACGCAAAGGCCGCCGAGAACGTCGAGAACTGGGTAACCGACAAGACGCAAAACCTCACCGTCCCGAACGACTACGTGATCGGCCCATCCAACCCCAACCCGCGCCCCTTTCCCAACGAGAACTACCGACCGCCCCAAGAGGACGACTGTGTGCCAACCTTCGAGTCTCCCAACGAGATCTACATGCGCATCCTCTCCACCGAAGGCCTCACCAACCGACAGCGCATGGAAGCCGGCCTCGCCTACGCCACCTGGCTCGAATTCAAGCAAATCACCGGTCCCGCCAACATCATCCTCGAAAACGCCGTCGACCTCGCCGCCACCGAGCAAGCCCTCCTCACCGGCGGCCAGTCCCCCATAGACACCAAAACTTACACCCTCATCGACGCCGCCGGCCACCATCCCTCCTCCAACCTCCTCCAGTCCCTCACAGCCCTCGCCACCTTCCGCGCCCGCAACGGCGACGTCTCCTCCGCCCTTCCCATGCTCGTCTCGATCCTGCAAGCGCGCAAAACCCTTCCGACTTCCGACCCGCGCCGCATCCCGCCCCTTCCACAAAAGAAGCAAACATGGGCCGGCGCCGTCCTAGCTCTCCTCAAGGAACCTCCTTACCCCGACCCTCCCGAGGATGGCACCCTCCCCCCGCTTCGCGACGCCAAGGAACGCTGCGAGGAGGCTGCCCTCTCGCTGCACATTGGCGAGATCATGTATACCGCCAAGACTGACACATCAAAAACTCATTCCCACCGCGAAGAAGGCCTAGGCTGGACCCGCGAAGCAGTCGACATAGCCGAGGAACAACTCCGCGGTCTAAGCAACAAGAAGTCCGCCATGCCCGCCAGACTTACATGCCGCGAGTGTCTGGCTGCAGGACTAGAAAACTGGACGATGATGGTGTCGAGGCTGGCGAGGGAGGAGAAGGCGCGGAAGGAGGAGTTGGAAAGGTATCCGGACCTTCACAAGCAAAAGAAGACGAGCTGGTGGAGTTTCTGGGGACAGGGGGAACATAAGCAGGAGGATTTGAATAGATGGGCGGCGGAGGAGAAGGTGATTGCGGATAGGCAGAGGAGGGCGGCGGATTTGTTGGACGAGTTGCCGACGGGGAATAGGGGGTTTTTGTCTTTTTTGCAGGCTTAGATGCTTGGATGGCTGGGAAGAATGTGGTGGATCTGGGGTGGGTGGATTTGGGGTGGCCTTGAAGCAGCACCCTTTCACACGGTCAGGCAACTGGTTGATCAGTGAGTCTGGGAGTGTTTGATGAAATGCATCGTTGAAAAGGAGCACAGGACAAAGGGGCACAGGACACTGCTTGTTACGAAGCGTTGTAGTATGTACGTTTATGTAGTAGTTTGCTTCAGGCATTGTACGTATTACGGAAGCTTACGTTGAGGGCTAAGGAGGATACAGCACTCCTTGCCGACATTCACGACTGTTGGATACATTCACAGCAAAGAGAGTAGGTGGTTTGAGGCATCTATTGATTTGAAACCCTCGAAAACTCCTCAGGCTACTCGTGAAATGCCAGCAGATGGTGTTGACTAAACCATCTCTAGACTAAAATTTCGCAAATCCTGGAGAGCAACAAAACCACTTCCCCTGATGTTCAACTCGAAGACTGGCCTCGTTCTTCTCAACGGGCAGTGTCTGGAGAATGATAGCCCAAGCGCCTCTTGCAGTTCCGTACCTGTGTGATCATCCCCGTCCCACTCATCCATGTAGCCGGGAAGATAGCAACTCAATAACTTGACTGAGTCGCTCCTACTGCGAGGAACCACCGGCGTTGGTTGGATTCTCATGATTTCTCTTAGGTCTCCTCCTCCGAGTCGGCATTGCCATCCGCCATCATTTCTCTCTTGGATATCTCCTTAGCCAACACCTCGTCGATACCCTCGGGTTCATCTTTAGGAGGCTGGACGTCCATCTGAACTCTGACTTTGACCTTTTTGGCCTCCTCTTCATGGTCCTTCTCCTTGACTCCCTCTTCCTTGGGCTTCTCCTTGGCCTCCTCCCTGGACTCATCGTCGTCCTTATCCCATCCCGGCCATTTACCGTCATCCTCCTCTTCCTCGGGGAAGAAGATGTGAACTCTCTCATTGACGTAATCCTTGTCCAGAGCGGCCTCCTGTAGCCACTTCAAAACCGCTGCGCCGGCCTCGACGAGCGCGAGCTCCATGATGAAGGCGTCGGGGCCGAGACTGTAGGTGGGGCAGCCGTAGCCGACGTAGCCGGTGACGGCACGGCTACCGCCCTCGGGGCCAGCAATGAGGGTGTCGAGGGGATCTTGGTTCATAGTGTAGGCGCGTCCACGCTGTTTGGAAGGGTACTTGTTAGCTGGGTGATTGCTACTTGATCGTGGGCTTGGAAGGAGAAGAGCAACTTACCTGATCCATGAACTTTTTGAAGCCCTGGCAGTCTGCCTCACGCATATCGTAAAAGCCACCCAGCACCACGAGAGCGTTCAGTCTGTGTCCGACCTTCGCCCAGACATCGTCATTGTCGAGGTACTGCTCCACCTCATCCGCCATGTCACCGAGCGCGATGACATCGAGCTTGGCCTTGTCGTTGACGAACTGCGGCACCACCTTCTCAAATATATACTTGAGATGCTCCGTCGGATTGGCATTCTCCGGAATGATGTTCCTCTCCGGATCGTGGTGCCAACCCCAGTGAACCAGACTGCTACCCGGAATCTGGTGACGAGCAAACTCACTCAGCCCCTTCTTGCCCTCGGGCCACCACCAGAGGTTGCCGGGGTTGGCGAGAATGATGCCGGGCGCGGCGTCGTCGGTCGCGGAAGACTTCTGCTGCTTGAGAGCCTTGACCATGTTCACCATCGAGCCCTTGTTGAGACCGCCCAGTCCGCTGGCCACACGGTGCGCCAGAATGCCAAAGTCCTGGCCGGACTGGCCGAAGATGATCACAACGCGCGACTTGCTGGAGAGATCCTCGCTGAGACGGATCTTGGCGTGATGTTCGTCTTCGCTGGCAACGCCGAGCGGGAGGAGGACCTTCTTCAGGCCTTCGGCTTCGAGCCGTGAGTCGATGATATCTTTGACTGCCTCTGTTGGATGTCGATGGTTTTGTCAGTATCATCTCAAGATTGTTGTCAGAAATGAGGAGTTCGTTACATACGGTTGAACGCGAAGCGCTGGCAGTCGTTGTACCTCACGTTCTTGGTCGAGAAATACTTGAAGTAGAAGTCCGGATCATGCAAGTATCGAACTTCATCTTCTTCGTTGATGAAGTATCTAGACGCACAGGATATGTTAGAGTGATTGTCCTGTCGACGATGACTTGGTTGATTATCACGAACCCGAGCTCCTTGAGGTTTGGGGTGAACTTTGGTTCAGCCGGGAGGCCCGACCAACGGCGACGAAACATCTTATYTGTTTGGGGGTCGTTGAATTCCTTGGTTGGGTTGCCGTAGGAGAATGAAAGAGGGTGGTAGATGTAAGGAAAGAAAGAACGTTCACCACGTCGAGAGGTTTTTAAATCCTCGTTGCTTCCACTTGGAGGCTCGCGAAGCTCGAAGGCCGCCGAACCGGCTTGAAGATGAGACGGAAGGAGCACAGCAGTTGTTCCCTTTACAAGGAAAGAACGAGAACGGCGAGGTCAGAGAACGAGATGGGATGATACTACTAACGAGTGAACATGAGAAGGTAAACACTCAACCGCTTCAGATGGATGGCCAGACTTCACTGGCATTGTAGCGGTAAAGTCGATAGATGCTGACATGCTGTATTGGTTCTTGTTCTCAACACGCCTGCCTCATCCCATCACCGACAAGACGTGCTTGACAAACATGACGATGTGGACAGGCAACCAAACTCAAGGTGACAGCCGCTTTAACACTACCTACGGAAGTGTTTCCTCAGGAGTCAGACAGCATAAAGGTTATGCAAACGAGAGCAGTCATCGGTTAGGAGAACTGATGGAATGGATACAACGAAACATCAGCGACCGAAGGCATAGTGAAGGGGGTCGTCGAATATACGAAGTGTTGGTGGTGGACATGGTATCATGCGAACAGCAGGCATCGACATCCGCAACTCGTGAACAGCGTCCTCGGTGTGGTTACTGTGTAAGCTCAACACCTCTCTCATTTCGCGTGCAACATCTCCGGCACGGAGAGCACGAGCAAGAGCACCGTCAAACAGATAAACCATAAACAACCTGTAAACAACCTTCTTCACACCCCAAGCACGTAGCCCGGGATTGCAATGAAAAGTCGTGAGCACAAACAAGTAGTAGTTCGCGTCGCCTGGAGGCAGTGTAATACCAGGGACACAGTGGTCGGTAACCATAGGCAAGCCCAGAGGGATACCGACCGAGTTGCAAAAATTAGAATAATCACGATTCTACTCCGTAGAGCAGTTTCAGAGATTAAACTGAAAAGAACAGATACTACACTTGATCTAAGCCAAAAGGCAAAGAGAGCTAAAGAAGAAAAGGAAAAGAAAAACCAGGTAAAAATTGGGAGGGGAGGACGGTCTTAAATAGGTTGGGATGTGGCCTGTGCACGAGTGCAAGTTTCGGAGTCTGGGTGGAGCCCTGCCAGTGAGTGGCAGCACCTGGCAATGCGTTTGCTGCTGCTTGGCTTGGCGCTTGCAACCTGCGAGAAAATGATACCGCCCGGCAGAATTCTACCGTTTCGCGCACGGCGGGCTGGACGGCAGACGCACAGGCCACTGGTCGCCGTGGGGAGCCGCCGGGGAGAGTGACTGCGGCTAGCGGGCGACGACGCCGGAAGGAAAGCAATTGCCTGTGATAGTATTGAATTCGCGCCTCGATCGTTATCGACGTCCACCTCCGATCCAATCCGCCAGCCCACCTCACAATCAAACCGCCAAAATGTCCATGTTCCGTGCCAAGAAGCTCGACCTCGGGTGCTTCACCAACGTCCGGGTCCTTCGTGACCACTCCAAGCGCAAGGCCTTTTTGGAGGCCGAGCCGGAGAGGTACCTACCTACACCTTCCCATCCTCGTTTGCGACTACGAAAACAACAAATGATCTAACGACTTCTTTCTGATACAGACAAGCCCTGCGCTACGTCATCCGCAATACCACCCTCCCTGCCCGTACCAGGGCCGTCGCCCAGCTCCAGCTCACCCAGATGCACGCCTACACCAGGCCGACGCAGATCCGGAACCGCTGTATCCTTGGTGGAAAGAGTCGAGGTATCTTGAGGGACTTCAAGATGACAAGAGTACGTCCGCTATCGAACGTCCCAAAAGGAGAGGTGGTGGGCTACGAGTTGAGCTCCGGATGGGGATGGGGGGGAAACCTTGCAAAGGCGCGCGGCTTGCTAACATTGTTGGATCGCAAACAGTACAATTTCCGTATGAACGCCCTGATGGGTAACATTCCGGGTGTCAAGAAGGCCTCTTGGTAAAAGAGAACATGGCTACAAGGAACCCGGAGGTTTGTTGTGGTGGGAGATGGTATCGGTACGCCCAGAGGCGAATAAACTCTTCAAAACCCAGATGGGCTCGGGTTCATCGTGTTGGTGTTACGCAGGGTAGAGAGACACCCGTGTGAGTGACCGCACGATGAAGAGTGCTTCAAAAGCTTTTTAGTGGGCGAGGGAGTTTGTATAATGCATCCCCTTGGACTGGGGATCTCTCTCCCGATGCCCGCTGTGTACTACTGTTGTTACAATATTATACTCAGACACAGCAAATGAATGAATGTCTCTTTAAAGTTAACCGAAAAAGAACGATTCTCCCAAACGCCAAAACGCATGCGACCCCCCAAGGTGCCAAATAACCAATCCGTCATCCGTCTATATGTTATTTAACCCGCCATGGGATAGCTGTGAAAACGCTAAACCCCGATTATAAATGTTGAAACACACGCTCCAGAAACCACATCTAACACAAGCTGCCTTAAGCGGACTTGGCACTAGTCGCCTCCTCGGCGGCAACCGCCTGACCAAGAGCCTCAGAAACGGCCTTCTCGCCGGAGCGCTTCCTCAAGACGTTCTCGATGAAAGCCTCGCCGGCCTTGTACGAGGAACGGACCAGAGGACCACTGGCGCAGTACAGGAAGCCCATGTCAAGGGCACGCTGCCTCCAGAGCTCGAACTCATCGGGAGTGATGTACTTCTCTACCGCGAGATGTCTCTTGGTTGGGCGCATGTACTGTCCAAAGGTAACGACATCAACATCGACCTTCCTCAGTTCTACAGAGCAACATTGTGGTTAGCATTTATTAAACGGGCAAGCGCAACTGATATGACTCACCCCTCAAAGCGTCCCAGAGCTCCTCCTCGGTCTCACCCAGACCAAGCATGATACTAGTCTTGGTGATAATGCCCTCCTTGCCCCGGACCTTCTTGACGTGTTCCAACACCTTCAAACTCTGACGGAATGTGGCACGGCGATCACGCACGTAAGGCGTCAGGTTCTCAACAGTCTCAACGTTATGCGCATACACATCTAGTCCACTCTCCGCCACAATCTTGACCATGTCCAAGTCACCAGCAAAGTCACCGGTCAAGGCCTCAACAAGAAGGGTCGGCTTCTTCTGCTTGATCCGGCGAATCGTTTCCGCAAAGTGCCTGGCACCACCATCGGCCAAATCGTCACGGTCGACGCTCGTCAGCACAACGTAACCGAGACCCCAGCGGGCCAGAGCCTCAGCGGTGTTCTCGGGCTCGTGGGGATCCAGCGGGGGCGGCTTGCGGCTTGTCTTGACGCTGCAGAAGCGGCAGCCACGGGTGCAGGTATCGCCCATGAGCATGATGGTGGCCGTCGCAGCGGCCTTGTTGGAGCCGCCCCAGCACTCGCCAATGTTGGGACACCTAGCCTCCTCGCATACTGTGTGAAGGTTGAGACCGCGCAGGTCGGCCTTGATCTTGGCAAATTCGGGGTTCGCGCCGGCACTGGGGATGGGCGTCTTGAGCCATTCGGGCAGGCGGGTGATGGTACGCTTCTTGCCGGCGGGTCCAACTTCGGCTGTGCGCAGGGTGTAGGCTTCGCTGGGCGCGAGAGGAGCGGCTGAGGATTGGTTTGCGATGAAGTCGTCGAGGGAAGCGAGAGTGGTGTCCTTGAAGTAGGTCGGGCGCGGCTTGGTTGCGGGCCCGGATGCGGATGCGGCTGGCGATGACTCTTGCGATGTCGGCTGGCTGGATGGAGCAGATGGGATGGTGGCGTATGACCGAGTCGACAGGGCGGCGGCGCGCGCAAGAGACCTCCGCAAAGGCGCCTGGAGACGCTGGATAGGGGCCGGGGAAGCCATGATGTGCTATGATTCTTGGTGTTGAGCTTGCCGGAACCCTACCAGTCTTGAACTGCTGCAAACAAGCCGGGGGATCTTGCGTGGCGGATGCGGATGATGGTGGATGACTGGGGGAGCAATGGAGACAAAAAGTTCGGCCCCCGGTGCACCGGCGCTTTGGAGCCTTTGGAGATTTTTAGTGGCCCACGCCGCCCATGTCCGGTTACGTAACGCCGATCATACCCGCCAGCTGCCGGGGCGCATTAGGCGCCGCGCTTGAACCGGCAAGACCGGGACTCCCATTCCTTGTGCTGGCGGCGATGACTCCATTTTGTGAACCCTTTTGGAGTCCAGCAGTTCACCCCATGTTGTTTCTCGTGGGAGTCTGGAAGCAGCCGACTGACTGACTTGCAGATAATCCTTCCCGATTTGACATCTTCTTACACTAAACTGGGGGTTAGTGATAAGAACGGCTTATATCACTATCTGTTTCACGCAAAAACACCGTCGAATCTGTATCTGGTTGACGGTATTCGCTTCGGTCAACAGCCCCGTCCCGCTCATTCGTCAAGTGGACTGGAGACTGGAGAGAAATGCCGTAACATCCGCATGCCGTGGATGTTCTTTCCAGTGATGTCGGGCATCTTTGATCGTTGAGAATGAGGGGCCAGGTACGGGATATGTAGTATCGTGAGGAATGTATAGATGGTCGATGAAACGAAGCTGCAACACAACCGACCCGACAAAGGAGAAGATTTCGTGCCAATGTGGTTAGGTGTAAGCTCTACCCAGTCGGTGAAGTGTCGTAGTCAGGAGAACTCAGGGGAGACAGGCTCTTCACCGTGATATCGCCTAGCGAGCTCAGCTTTGACTTGTCTCTCTAGTAGGTCTATAGACCGTAAGCCGATAGAAAGTTGAGTTTCTTCGAGATCTTTCCTGGTGCATGTTGAAAATACCAAATTTGTAGCTAGTGCGTTTTCACGTGCGACTCTTCAGATGGGCGAATGACCGACTTCTCACTGCACCCTGAACTTGGTGTGTTTCGTCACCAGAAGCTGCATAGCCACTGAGGGGTGAAGCTGATGGGGGGGGGGGGCTGGCTGAGTGCTTGTTGGTGGGCACTCAGTTCACTGTTCCCGTCAGCTCAAGTGGAAGCTGAGTGAGTTGAAAGAGAATGGACATCAAGACAACTCTAAACATAAGCAAAAAAAAAACACAAAGCGGTAGCTACCGAGCCACGTCTCCTTTTGCGTCTCAATAGAACCCAAGAGGAACAAAGCGCAAAATGCTCGAACGTAGGCCAGGCCCCTGATAACAAGAGGTTCGCATGGGAAACATTTGTTGGCGTCAAGGCAGGCCGTGCCTGGGTTCCTGGTTGTCGGTGGGGCTTCCTTGGAACTGGAAGCGATAAAAGGGATTGTGGCTCGTGCTTGTGTACTATGAGTCTTAACAGAAATGCATGAAGTTCATGACGAATGCCGTTAGTCACTCGGTACCCTAGCCCTCTTCTTTGCTGGCGGCAACGCAATCACTTTGAGTTCAAACCGCCCGGCTGTCCTCTGAGGTGACCTCGTTCCTGCGCCCTCCTCCGCAAACTCAAAACGTCTTGCAACCTCCAGACCACCTCACCAGCCTTCCCGATTGCCAACCTTTCTGCATTCCAACAACCCGACCTCCCCTCCCTACAACGTCCTGCGAAATCACGATCCTTTTCGCAACGTAACCCGCGACACACCAACAACACCATCACATCCTCCTTTTTCTAAGCTCGCGCTTCAAGCTCAATCGACAACAACCGATCTATTTCGTATTCAGCCACCCTCCAACAACAAAATGTCCGACGCTCCGTACGACCCTTATATCCCCAGCGGCCAGCAGGGCGCCGCCGGGCAACAAGGAGCTGGCAACAACTCGGGAACCGCCAGACTGCAACAGGTGGGTTGTTTCCCCCTTTAATGGCACTTTTTGGCAATATGGAAACGAACGATACCCCTGGAATGCTTTGGTCCGTCCGTCTGCTTGATCCCCGCGAGGTCAAACAATCGCAAGATTTCGTCAACAAAACCGCGCCTAGCTTTTGACAGTCGTCTCGGGGAGGGAACGTGATGGCCAAGGTGGTGCATGTGGGCGGGATGGACGGATCTGATGGATGTTTGATGGATTGCATGGCATGAACACGCGATCGGCTTGCTTCCAACACCATCCGGACGAGCACTTGGGCGGAAGACTGGTTGCGCCCCCGGTCTCCTCCGGATATGGCGGTCAAAACACAAAGCTCCGGAAATGTTTGGCGATGGACCATACCCAACTACTACATGGAGAATTCGGCATTTTGGGACAAGCAGACGGATACGGATTGCATCGCATTAGAGTCGGATCGTTGTGCCTCTGTGCCATGCTGCGGCCCTTTCTAGGATTTTTGCTGACGGGAGCATAGCAAATCGATGACACCGTCGGAGTGATGCGCGAGAACATCAACAAGGTCTCTCAGCGTGGTGAAAGGATCGATGCTCTTCAAACCAAGACCGATGACCTCGCCATTAGTGCACAGGGTTTCCGTCGCGGTGCCAACCAGGTCCGCAAGAAGATGTGGTGGAAGGTATGGACTATTCGTTTCCTGCGCTATACAGAAGGCCCTGTTGATGACTAACTGATTGCAACAGGACATGAAGATGCGCATCTGCTTGATTGTGGGCATTATCATCTTGCTCGTAATCATCATTGTCCCAGCAGGTATGTTTGACTTTGACCGTAACCTTGTGTTCTGAGAATTGTCTGCTGACATGGCTCTTTCTAGTCGTTGCTACGCGCTAAGCTGCTTGTGAATGATTTGGTTATGATGAGTGAAACAGAAACGTTGCCAGGAAGTGCACGAAGCTGGATTTGGCTTGCTTTTCAGCATTCGCAGGAAACGGAAATAGTGCTTCGCTGGGATTGAGTATTTGGGTTGCTTTTTTTCTTACTTTTTACCGCCGCGGTTTTATCATGGTCTCCTCGCTGGTTGAGATGGCTCTGGCTTTGGTCTTGGTGACGACTTCTTTGACTGATGCCCGGAAACAACACGACCTGTTAGAGGCGGCGCGGAAAGGTTCGTCGCTTATACCACACACACCCTGTATCTACGATGAAAGGCGAGGAGGCGTTCTTCTTTTTCTCAACTCTTGAACGGCTAATCAAGACGGTATCATGACCCATCCACCTACTAATAGTAATTCTACCTTTCCCCATCACTCACTTTACAGGGTAGTGTATGCTTTGTTTAGAGTACGGCACTGGATGGCAACCTCGTGCCGGGTGCGGGGACGGGGTGACGGGGGCGACGCCGGAGCAATGGCTGCCATGCAGGTGTCGTTGATGCAGGTCCACTCATTGCACCCGGGCCATGGCATGGACTGTGAAATGCCTGAAATGCGTCCCAAGGCGATGGAGCCTCGGTGTGACTCCGAACTGTGTGCACCTTGAGAGTTATTTTCTGCATTTCTGTTGGGAGGGAGAGAGCGGTAACAAAAAGTAGGTAATTGTATCCCGTAAAGCTTCATATGAAATTGTCATTTATTTCTGTCAGCACTCAGCAGTGGAAGCTCGCAAATGTGTCACTTGCATCCAATGTCTCTTTGACATCTCTTGGCGGTCCAACATTAGCTTTGTGACGCTGGAGACACTGCGGTTTCGGCGACCAACATGTGGAGGAGAGATGGGGGAGAATGGGGTAAACAAATTACATACGGCCATCTTTCCATCTGATAAGATCATGTCAACGGCAGTCAGCCTGCCGAGTGTAAAAGATAACCAGGGGGCTGCCCAGGGTTGTCCTCGGTGCTACTTGTCTTCATGTTCTTCTCTTCAACAGTTCAACTCAAAATTGTCGACACTTGATGTGATGATATTGTAGCCATTTTCAAACATCTCGATCTATAGGTACGTACCATCATCCCCTCACCAACCCCCCTGAGCGGTTTCGGTTGTGGTTGCAATTTTTTTTCTCAGTTGCCCCCCCTCCACACTTGACGGGACTGGACTTGGCCAAAAGTGCCAGGGCAGCCCTCACCCGCCAGGCCCGCATGGGAATTGGGCCGACTGCAACTAGGTCACTGCAAAATAAATAAAAAAACATTGAACAACCCCGAACGCCGGCTCCTTCTTCCCGAACACAAATCATCATACCAAACCCATTGATCTTTGGCAAGGGATTCGGGAGTTAGCTTAGGGTCCTCTCCTCTCCTCTCCGTTGTTTTCTTCAGTTCCTCGCCTGTCAATGGTTGGTGATTTGCGCGCCAATTAACCAGACAATTGAGTGTTTTTTTTATTCTTTCTAGTTGAGATCCAGAGCAGCCAGCCTATTAGTCACTCCTTGGTATAACACCATCCGAGTCGCCAGCCCGCCCGTCATACCCTCCGACGAGCGCATTACCGGTCGACCGATCGCTTCCATAGTCTCCTCGAGTTAAACGAGCCGCCGAAACAAACAAGCCTTTCAACATGTACTTCGCTTGCGCTGTTGCCCTCCGGGCCGGAGCCCGTCGCGTGGTTCGCCGGGTTCCCAAGAGTGCTCGTGCT
>RANY01000918.1:0-13678 GCA_009805235.1 Neurospora pannonica FGSC 7221
AAGTGCATACTATATAGGCAGTCACAACCCTGTGACACTACCTTCCCCTAAAAGAGGCTCTGCAAGAGCCGAAACTCGAGAGGCATCTCATGGATGCAAGGCGCCTATATAGCACTACCTGAAAGGGCGACGTATCCCCCTTTCCAATGGGAAGCCGTTGATATTTTCGGTTTCTGCGTTGCATTGTCTTTCGTACGAATGTTTCCAAGGTTCTCGCCGGAACCCCAAAGTGTCAGACCGCATTGCGGGACGGAAAGCAGCACGAAAAACCGCCCTCGAAAATATCATGTCTGGGATTGAACCCACGACCTCCCACCGTGGTAAGCGAACATACTATGACAGGGTGGGATGCACATGCCCACACGGCCAAACCTATAAAAGATAGGACGATGTTCGCTTGCCAACGAACATCGAAGTGCATACTATATAGGCAGTCACAACCCTGTGACATATATATAAGGTAAGGATATCCAGCTAAATCGACTATTAATTATTTTTTATTATTACCTTCCTCCTCTTTATTCCTATACCTAAACTAGCACATTCAATACTATCAACACTATCAATACTATCAACACCATCAACACTATACCTTGCCTCACTAAGAGCGGGAGCGGGAAATCCCCTCCTTCTACCTCTACTCCTAAGACCGCCGCCAAAAGTCGCTCCAACTCCCAAATAGGCAAGACCGCCACCCCTAAGACCGGGACCGCCACTATCAAAAGTCGCTCCAATACCCAAATCGAATTACCAGTCCGTACCAAAGCCACTCCCAAATTACAATCATAAGCCCAATCCCATCTTACCATTATTTTTAAACCTTTTCGCTCCTAAGCAGCTCGTACTAAACTAAGCTATTATAAGAATAATGTTTCAGAGTATAAGAATTCTAACAACGAAGACAAAGACGAAGATTTTATTGTAATTAATAACCTTATTAATAATAATATTGTTATTAAGGATAATTATATTATCGATAGTAACTCCGACTACAACTACTACTATTTTAACCTTAAGAAGTCCCCCAATACCTTAAACGAGGATAATAATAAGGAGGATAGTAAGGAAGATAATATTGAAAACTATATTAAAGATGACGACGATGACAATCCTTTTATTAATAACCTTACCCCTACCTCAGCTCCGGCTAAAGTAGTTAAACAGCGTCGTAAAAGGTCTAACTACTCCTTTAATTTTAGGAAAATAGCTGTCATGGTATGGCTGGACAGGTTACTATGTGTTACGAACTTAAGCGAAGGACACGGGCCAACCAAGCCACTGGTGCACAGCAGCTACGAGAAGGCTGGGCAGTATAACCATGATAGGGAAGGAAGGCTCATAGGCAGACACAGGCTCATGGAGTTGAGCCAGGCTCATGAAGATGAGCCAGCCTATGGTCAATGAGCCAGGCAATTGTAACTAGAGGCACGAGAGTATAAGAGGATGACTGGAGAACTCAGGTTGTTAGATAGTTCGACAGTAGTCAATAGACCATCGTCATCAGAGACACGTATAACGATACTTGTTGTGAACCTTTTGGCTTCACTAAACTGCACCTGATAGTTTACTTCCTTCAGCTATCTCATTTAGGCAGATCAGACTGCCGTTCGTCACATTAAGCTCTAATTACGCCCAAGCTTCAATTACGCCTAAGCTTCCCAAGATACTTCCCTTCAAAAGAGGCTTGTTTATACTTCCGATACCGGTAGCTACTAGCGCTAACTATTAATTCCCGTTATTAAGACCGAAAATATTAATATTAATTTAAGACCGACATTTATTCTTCGTCGCTTCGTTTAACCCAATTATCGATTATCGACTTAACCTTTTCTATAAAGGATGTTACGATGCACCAGCTCACGTAGTTCTGTATCGCGTAGTTAGGTACAAATGAATAAATAACTAAAGCTAAAGAAGGAAAGAGGGAGAGGTTGAGAGCTGGGCTTTGATGTATGCCCTTATATAGGATGAGCCTAGATTCTGCCAGCCTCGACTGCCTTCCTTATTTAATCTAACAATGCATGTGAATGTGACATGCAGGTCGCGATGCCAATTGAATGAGCGCGCATGTCAATGCTGGTGTGGCTAATCAGGGGGCGCGCATCAATAGCGCTGGTAAGAAGCAGCACCGCATACCCACTGGGTAGACTACATAGTTAGTTAGCGTGTATAAGACTAATAATAATAATAGCGCTGGTAGATTCTGTGGGTCTTGTCAATGAGACGAATGGGATGTGGTCCATGGCACCAGATCCCAGTCATCACAAAGGACGTCCCTTCATTTCAAAATAATACTAGCGCTCCAGCCTAAAATATTAAGCTTCTAATTTCAATTCCGTAATATTAAAGCCGGCGTTAAGCCGAAAAAATCAATAGCTTCGGCCGACTACGACGCCTTAAATAACTCTCCTACTTGCTACTTAGTTAAGAAGACGCGTACTACTCCTATTAACCAACGTTGTAACCGTAATAAGTAAATTAAAATTACTTCTCAAAAGCAGCATCTTCAATATTCTATTACTCTATTTAGGGTAGTAGAATGCCCAACGCCAAATCCCTAATAACCCATCCCCTATATACTAATAAATTCAGCAGCTAATGAGCGAGAATATTAACGTTCTAAATAAGGCTATTAAGCGCTGTAGAGAAGTGTTACGGCACATAGAATTAAGGGCCGAAGCTCCAAAAGGTTCTGATGAATGTAATAAGATTTTAAAGATGGGGAAGAAAAGAGAAGAATCTAGATACATGGGATGGAAGAGAAGGGGTCTTATATGCAATGTGTGACGGCGCTGGCAGACTGGGTCTGGGTGCCATGCACGAGGTGGTTGTCGGAATGAGGTACATGGAGGTTTCTGGGAGTGGCACGGACCAGAGGATGCACTTCATTCAATTGGCCATGCCAAGACTGAGTGCAGGGTGGACTCTGGCACGTACAGTGTTTGTCATGCAGGTGAAGGAGATGCGAGTGAAGGGATTAGCTGTCAGCGACCCGCATGTGGGTCCCGCTGTCGCTTGTGTAACCAGGGTATTTATTCGGGTCTGCACGCTTGTACCTAGTTCTCTCTCTTTTCTTCTCCTCACCTAAAATCTTCTGTCATAGATGGTATCTTAGCTTTGCCTTCGACTTTCCATACTAGCGCCCTTGCACAATGCCCATGTGACAGATGGGATCTGGGCAGATCCCAGGTGCCAGCAGGTGATGGCACGCCAAGCCATCACATTACCCCCCCCTCGGAACAAAGGCTCAGCCCCAGAGCCGTAAAGTCCATCCTCCATATGACAATTGCCATATCCAGCATGGTCCTCCAAATCCCCATTGACAAGAATAAGAAGAGATGACCCGGTTCCATGACAGCAGAGCTATCACCAAGACATCAACGAAGTGAATGAAAAGATAAAAGGAAAGAAGTGACAGGATTTGTCTGACTGCTCATCAAGGTATCCGAGGATGAGTATGGTAGTCAGGGACGCGCTTTCAGATAGAAGTGAAGAAAGAGATGAAAGAAAGAAGTGAACATGTGAATCGTCTGACGTTGGTCCAATCTGATGTGTCATGACGAAACCCCAAGCGAAAACTCCAAGCCAAGCATCACGACCATGTGTTCAATCTGGTTGCCGTGTGCAAGAAAAAGAACGCCAACAATCCTAAACCGCAAAAAGAAAAGAAGGCTTCGCCAATCGAACTCGAACAGACGGCGTTCCGGGCAGAGGACAGATGCGCCGGGCTGTCTAATTCATGAGACGAAATGGAAGAAAAGAGATGAAAAGAAAGAGGTGTTATTCAACGTTATCATCCATCAGATGTCATCTCATATGCTGATGCCATCAAGGTGCTTAAGGTATCAGGAATTGTCGGGATTGATGAGGCTCTGCTGAAAAACAAAATGAAAGAAAAGGACGGGAGATAACGTAAATGATGATGAGATCTGCTTAACGTCTGATCTCAAGAGACGAGGTGAGACAACCGGTAGCACGGTGTCGGTATTGATGCCAATGGATCCTGAAAAATGCGGTCCAAGACAAGAAGACAAGCATGTGTCAAAGCTACCATGCGGTTAAGAATAATCCAAGTGACGATGTAAAGCATGTGAGTGTCGCTTGCTGACTTAATAGATGGCCAAACGTCGAGTTGAATAGCCGGGAGAGGAAGTGTTGAACGAGAGAGAAGAGAGTGTCTGCCTGGCAATGTTGCCAAAGTGGGCCCGAAATGGAAGCGTCATCGAATTGAGGCTCAGCAACGGAGACAGGATGAAGGCGTCATTGACTTGAGGCTCAACGGGTAGCCACGCGGGCGGAAGCCAATGCCGGCAGAAAGGCGGAGCGGGAGAGTGATCCAGATGTCGGAAAGATGAGTCCGGATGACGGGAATCCACGTCTGAAAACGCGGCATTGAACCGGCGGTCTGGTGAATCCGTTTGATCCGGTGTTTGGCCTGCTGAAAAGGCGGGGAAGTGAGAGAAAGGATGAGTGACAGCTTTGATCTGGAGTGTCAGAACCAGGAGAAAGATGGGGAGAAGTGATGTGGCTGCTTTTCACCCGGAAAGCGCTAAAATGACGCGGTTTTGACCATGAAGCGCGAAAGGGATGTTCGTGATTTTGACCGAGTAATTCACGAGAAGGTCTGGGGGGTTGTGACTGCTTTTCATCCGGAAAGAGTCAAAAACGCGGCTAAGCTTTGGTCGGGATAAACTTCCAGAACCACTGGGGGGGGTTGGGGGTTGCTCAATCAGCTACCGCAGTACACTGACATCTTGAGACTTGGTGATCCTCCTGTGAGCGACCCCGAAAGACTGACCGCAGTCCAGTCTGGGTGGGATATTCTAATGCCGTCCCCGGACAAGAAGTTACGACGCCTTTTGGGCGAAGGATCTTTAAAATAATGTCACGGCACATAGAATTAAGGGCCGAAGCTCCAAAAGGTTCTGATGAATGTAATAAGATTTTAAAGATGGGGAAGAAAAGAGAAGAATCTAGATACATGGGATGGAAGAGAAGGGGTCTTATATGTAATGCCCATGTGACAGATGGGATCTGGAAGCCCAGATCCCAGGTGCCAGCAGGTGGTGGCACGCCAAGCCATCACAAGAAGGGTAGTGTTATATTAAAATAAGTTTATTCTTATTTAATTATTTATTTGTACCCTTATCCATTCTTACCTTTCTTCCTTTCCCTATCAAAACTCTTCCAGATTATTATACCCTTCCCCCCTTTCTCACTTTATTACCTTAATTAGTCTTCTCTAAGGCGACCTCTTCTTTCTAGAAAAGTATATAAAACCTCCTTATCTGTCCGTGAATGCTATAAAACCTAGTAAATCTACTATTATCCGGAATAATTTTACTACTTACAGGTAAATAAAGGGACCCCGGCTCTATTTTAATTTGTATAGTATAATTATTAATTTAGTAGTGGGAGAGGAAGATTAGAGGCTATACATATTAATATTTACCTCTATACTTTACAACCTAATCTGCTTACATCTTATTCGCTATATCTTTATAGAGATATACTATTGTATTATATTTACTAGGGACGAAGTTATTATTATCGAAGTCGTTACCCTACTAACCCTAATATTTATTACCCTTAATAATTATTAAAGCGACTTAAATTTCGAACTCAGCCTTATATTCGTCCTAAAATTTCTTATAATCGAATAGGAAATTATATAATCTATATGTAACTAGGATAATATTCTTCTACGTCAAAATAGGATATTTTAAGTTAATATAATAGATTTTGAATTTCTTAACCAATATTCTCTATACGGCCTCGATAGTGACTTGAAGCGAGTTATAGCGTTTATTAAATAATTCCTTCCTATTCTGAAAAGTAGTATTCCCCTATTCTGGTATATAATACCGAATATTACAATATAGGACCAATATTATCTTTATTCCTAGGTATTTAGTATTTCCAAAATAATATTAACTATTGGGGATTCGGAAGTCTTTAGCTACAGCATTATAGAAAATACGGGTATTGTTAGTAGGGCCTTCCTAGCCTACGCGTAAATACGTAAAGTGCTTATTAAAATTAATAGTACCTATTACGTTCTAAGTAGTGAAGCCTTTACAGCCGAATTAAAGAAATATTAGTTCGGGGCTAACGCGTATAGTAAAATACTTCCCGTTAATAATACTAAAACAATTCTTAAAGTAGGAGTAATATTAATTATACTGGAACTCTAAGACCTTACGCTAGGGTTATTAAAGTAATAATTTAACGAAAGCCGCCGTAAGCTTTAATAGGTATTCCTTTACAACGTAGTGGAAGATCCTATATAATATAGTAAATTAATATAGTAATATTCTTAATAGTATTAATACTAATTTGTAAATAGTATTAAAGCTATGACTATATATAATATTAATAATCCTTATTATCGTCCCTTAAGCTAATATATTTAAAGTAATAAGCAATCGCTATTCGTTAGTAATCTACCGCCTACTTACGAGACTAGTATTGAGTATAAACTAATTATAAAGGGTATTGAATATCTCCTTTATTATATAAAACTATTAAATAAAGAGGGTATTAGAAGGAAGGAAAAGCTAATATTAGGTTCTCAATTCAGTTAAGAAGAGCGTATAATAGAATACCTTCCGCATCTAGTTTATCAGAATAAGGTTGTACAATATTATAATATGTATAGCGGTAGCGGTATTAGAGTTAGCAAATTAGAATATTAATTACAACTCCTCTAATTTATTTACTTCATTAGACTATCACTCCAATTTGGTTACTTCCTCAGAATTCGCTATAATAAAGATCGCTAAATAAGTAGAGATAATAATATAAGCAAAGATAATAGAAGTGGAAGATAGAAGAAAGAGGATTTAACTAGATTAAACTAGGCTAGGCGGGTATTTATTAATAAGTCAGTAATCGAAAATAACCAAATTTTCTAATATACTTATTAAAATCACTAAATTCGACAAACTATACAAGAAAGCGCTATATTTACAAAGTATATACATGCTCAAAATCTAGGTTCTAGCGCATTCTTACTGGTATAAATATAGGAGTAGGAGGCTGTAAGAAAGCGAGGATTTTAGTAAGAACCCCAACGATTTCTAGCCTTCTAATTAGTTAGATATATGTCCCTGCCCCCTATTAGGGTAGTTTGGGATTGCTTAGGGGAAGTGTAGCGATTTGCATATTTTTACTGAAATCAAGGCGAACACAAAAGTCCAGCTGTAATACTGCACCTTACAGCCACCAAAACTGGGTTTCCCCTACTGGACTACCGCGGAAACGAACGCAACCTTAACGACGGATGTATGTACTCAAAGAATAATTGTCATGGTAGACTCAAAGACATAAAGATTGTTCTCAACAAGAGTCAAGATGGTGTTCGTTCATTCTTCCAATCGGAAAAAGAACGTCATTAGGGTATGAGCGGACCCAGAGGATGCATACCGTGCGAATGATTTGCGAGTTTATTTAGCGGGTACATGCCGTCCATCATCTCAGCCTCTGGTCCGGCGGGTGATCTGGGCGTCAACTCCATCTTCAAATCCTTGTCCTCATTGCTCTTTGTCCTACCTTGACTACTGGGGGCAATTGAGGTTCAGCCTTATATATGGCTCCCAAGGTCGTAAGATTTAAGAGTCCTCATTTTGGTGTCCATTGATGCCGGCATGTTTCTTCACGAAGGAAGGATGTTGAAGCATGGACTTGTGACGGCCATATCGAGATGATGGTGGACAGGCCCCGTTGTTGCTGGCTAGTAGCTGCAGCCCCCTGGCGCCACTGCCTCTTTCGGCCATGGTGTGGTGATCCTGTGTGGCTGCCGACCTTGGTGTTCCACTTTCGCTCTGCAAATGTACACAGTATCAGCGACGATAAGGTGCATTGAACGGTGAAGTGGAAGTTGGCTAGTAGTACGCAGGCCGGCCGGAAGCTTCATGGAACCTCAACACCTAGCAGTGCTACCTGTAAGCGGCTGACCGTCCGCTGCCGCTGGAGCCGTGGAGTGATGTGTTGGGGTTGGAACTTGTTGAATCGCTTGGGTTTCTTCCCTTGCCAACTGCTATGCCTGTTCGTTACCTACCTCCACTTCCAGGCCCATTTGCTTCGTTCCAACATCGAGATCTGATTGAAGAGGAAGTCTTTTTCATCCTTTCCGTCAGCGGCCATCTGATGGACCGACTCTGGGCCTCACCGTCTTCCTGCACCCGGCCAGAGCGATTTCCACTGGATTCCAGCTCAGCGCCCCACGGTGGCGCATCGTTTGGGCACACCTCTAGCAGCCAAGCGCTCGTACTAGAGCAATCGCTACCACTACCACGACAGTCGCGACAAGCACCAGATCAATTACAACGACCTCTACCTCTACAGCCTCTGCGACGACGTCGAAGAAAGAGCCAAGACATTCGATCGCAACTGCAACTGCAACTGCAACCACGACAGCAGCATCAAACACACGATCAACATCGGCGGCGGGGACGGCGGGGACGGGAAGAACAAGGACCAGGGCGAGGACGACCAAGGCGGCGGGAAAGAAAAGCGAAACACGAGGTTGCCCGACAGTGCTGCTTCTACGATTCCCAAGGACTCCGATATTCCTCAATATGTACAGCATGTAGACAATTGCCGCCGAACTGCTGTCTGTCATCTTCAAGCATGCCGGTGGTTTCTCCCTTCGACCTTCGGTTTGCGCCATCCGCAGCTCTTGCGCCAGATCGAAAATTGGAATTGGAGGATGGAAGTGTTCAAGTTCCGGCCGGTCTTTGTCCAGGTTCCGCTGTCTGTGCCCACATGTCAGCGGGCTGCTGCGTCGACTGCGCGGACATGACATCTCAGAAAATGATTCCCTCAGGCGTCCCATCCAATCCTGCCTCAAGCCGTTCCTCTGTCCGTTGCGAACGGCCGTCGGCACCATTGTTGACGGTCCCGTCGTCATCTCGGACGGGACGCACGGACGAGGACGGCCCAGGGTCAAGCGCACGCATAGCCCCTGGCTCACATAGCCGCCTGCTGCGGTTATCTGGCAGGTTGAAATGCCTCTTTCTCTTGGCTTTGCAGTTGCTCTGGGTACAATCCGCTACGGCGGTTCTGATCCCGTTTGACAATTGCCTGGACAAGTCCTACCAAATGGACAAGCCGACACCTCTACAATGGGTGCCTCTCTTTGTCGATGCCTCGTTCGATGATCAGGACGATAGACACACGCTGAAGCTGACCATGTGGGGGAATGTGATGGGCGCGGCTACTTCTGGAAACATCACGCTTCCCGCGCCCGGCAGTCCGGACTGGAACGACACATCCAAACACGATGGCAAGATTGTTGAGGTGCCAGAACCGGACTCGACCAATCCAAAGGTTACTACTCTTTTTACGAATATCAATGTTCTCACGTATTCCGAGGCCACGGAACGCACCGACTTTTGCAACCAATCCTTGAAGAACGCACATTGTCCTTTGGGTCCTGTCTGGCAGGTTAACAGGTAGGTTCAACTTCGCTCGTTCCCCATGACTGAAGGGTTCGACACTTGGCCTTGTCCTTTTAGGAGTTAGTTGGCTGACTAGGATCTTAGCACGAACAGGGAGCATCTTCCCTATGTGACTTACACCAAAGACTTCTATTCATCCTATGCTTTCAGCTCCTTTGCGTCCGAGTTTTCCATCGTTTATGGAGATTCTGGAAACACACAGATCGGCTGTGTCTCGGCTACCGTGACGCCTGACCTAGGAAACCTGGCTTGGATGCTCAAGTTCCTGCCCCTAATAGTCCTGGTCTTCGTCGGAGTCGCCACCATCTTCGCTGCCATCTTTAGTCCGTGGGGCACCAGCGACGTTTTCCACTGGACATCCAACTACGGCCGCGACCCCGACCTGCTGCGCCTAGTCACGCCAGGGTTTGGAGATTGCCTTCAGTACATACAGTTCGTCGTGCTCACCGGCGGCCTAACCCTCAATTATCCGGGCTTTTACCAGCCGATCGTCAGCCAGGGCTCATGGTCGGCACTAATGTTTAATCAAAGCTTTGTGAGCGACAGCCCTGGGTGGATAAACCTCCGGGATGGCATTTATTTTACCGAGGGCAAGTACGGACTTCAGCGACTTGCTCACTTGGTGGGAGTGGGGGAGGTCGAAGACATCTGGGCCGGGATGATGGTTTGGCTAATGGTCATCATCGGAGCCGTTTTTGTCCTTACCCAGGGAGCCTTCTTGGTCAAGTGGCTGTATCGTTCCGTTAGGAAGGTTCCCGAGGAAGATCTCCGACACAAGAACCTCCCGTTTACTCTGGGCAACGTGGTCAGACTTGTCTTGAACTACTTCCTTCTACCGATCGTTGCTCTTTCGACTTTTCAACTAGTGGTGGCAACCCACTCGCCAGCTTACACAGTCGCACTGGCAGTCGTCACTTTAGTCCTCATCATTGGTTTTGCCGCATGGCTGCTCCATCTTATTGCGACCTCGAGGCCAAGAGCATTTCTCTTCGATGACCTCCCTACGGTACTTCTTTATGGGCCCCTTTACAACACTTACTCTGATGAGGCGGCGGCCTTCGCGCTCATACCAGTTTTCCTGAGTTTCCTTCGAGGCATTGCCATCGGAGCTGTCCAGCCTGCTGGAGTAGCTCAGGTGGTCCTCCTCGCCATCTGCGAGATCATTCAGATACTGACGTTGCATGCCTTTCGCCCTTTTCACTCACCAACCTCGATGAACGCCTACCATACCCTTTTTTCTGGGCTCCGCCTCGTCAGTATACTTATGATGGTGGCCTTTGTACCGTCGCTGGAGGTTGAAGAAGGGCCAAAAGGCTGGATCGGCTACGCTATACTTGTTGTCCATGCCGGCGTTCTTGTTCTGGGATTCTTCCTGAACGCAGTCCAAACCATTGTCGAAGTTGTAGCGCGGCTGTTGGGGGCTGGTGGAGATGATGTCCGAGGGCAATCGAGGGGCGGGCTATCCAAGATCTTTGGCATGCGACAGTTGTCACGCCGTATGCCCAGACGTGCTGGCGGCCCCATCAGGCACAGTCAACTSTCTAGCGCGGCGATGCTCGACACGGATGAGACCTTCAAGACCGGTTATGTTATGAACGGAGGCCACATACGGAGCGAGTCGGCAGGGAGCATGGGGCTCATGACGAAGCATCACCGTCATAGCTCGTCTGGGCTTGAGGATGTCAGCCTCAACACGGCCGTTCGAAATCTTGACAATGGATCGTTCACGCCGACCACACCTGGAGAGGCTAGCACGTTCTCGTTTGCGGCTTCCGCCCAAGCCCAAGGGCGGTCCCCTAGCGCATTCGGCATGCCGACTGTCGACCCCTACTTCAGACCACCTCGAAGGCGCACAACCATTGAAAGCGCGTACTCTCCCGGTGCCAAACCAGGTGGTTCGTGGACTAGCGCCGACTGGTCACAGAAACGCCTAAGCCAGTCAGGAGTACCGCTCAACGACACCGCGGAATTTGATCCTCAAATGTCGAGAAGTGCCACCCCTGGTCCTTATATGATTGCGTATCCACCAAGGACCGACTACACCACTCGCGAAGTTGATTACTATTACGGTCTCAGAGGAAAAAGGCTCAACTCGGACGCGCCTAGCCGCAAGCTCGGAACAGGACCGGCTGATCCAACCGGGCCAATGGCTTCGGCGGCTGGGTGGCTTCGGAACATTCTCGGTAGAAGCAGCAAGGAAAAGGGCAAGGGCTTTGAAGTGGTGAGGAGTGCGCGTATGCCACCAGCAATGCGTACCGGAGCGGTCGACTATGAGGATGAGTCGCCGCCGGAAGGAATACCAGTGGCGATGGGAGTCATCCGTAATGGACCGATTGAATCCGACGAAGAGGACAATGTGCGGCAGGCCAATGCAGACCGGGACACAGCAGCTCGTACAGCAGCAGAAACGGTGCCTCTTAGGGCAGGAGAGGGTACCAACGATGATGTGCGAGACGACACGGAAGCATACCACGATTCGGAAGGTTTACCTGCTGAGCCAGACCTCGCGACAGTTAGCCAGTCTAGTAGGGCTCAGGCAGTTACCCGCCGCGGCAATCGGACTTCGAACGAGGATAACGATCCGTCCCCTCTTCTTTCGCCACCGCGGAGAAGCTCAAAACGCAATTCTTACCACCATACACGCAACGGCTCGGTCAGCAACACACCCCCGGCCCAGCCAGTCCTAGAATCCGGTCCGCAACAACACACCGGGCCCGCCTCGTCACTGGCCGTATCTGCACGCCTTCCGTTCGAACGCACCAATTCTCAAAAGAGACTGTCCAGCTCCTCGATTGGTGTAAGCGAGGATCTGAGTTCCGCTGACGCTTATGGAGGATCCAGAACGGGATCAGGGTTGAATGAAAGTTACGGATTCGTGAACCAAGGGAACGTAAATAGGGTCGAGCAGGGTCACGAGCCTGATCTGTTAGGCAGTGTGGCGGAGGTTGGGATAATTGGCCGTGACAATTCGCGGGGGAGCAGTCAAACCGGAAACACCTCGCGGTACTCGGGGATATGAAATGAAAGAAAAGAGTGGGGAGATAGCTCGGCCTAGTTGGTGTTTGCAGAGTTATAACATGTTCTTTTTTTGTTTTCTTTTCTTTTTGGGTTTTTGTTGCCCTTTTTCGCTCCCAGTTTAGATGGATATCGAAAAACGGTTATATAGCTTATGGTTTTGAGTATTTAGCGATGGCGTACACAAGCGACTACAAATCTGCTATGTTTTGGAGAAATCCACAATGCCTTGTTTGCTTCTGTGCGGCGAGTTGACTTTGGTTTTGTGCACTGCGATATATTGCCTTTCCTCCCATCCAATTTTGGTCACTCAGTCTTCATCCTTACGTGAACTCACTGCACTCGATTTTGTCGGCTCTTTTAGTTTGGCTTTCAATCAAAGTCTCCAACAACCTTTTGCATTTCCGCCAATCTTGTTGACCGCTTATAAACTCGCGACGTTGCTAACCATGATGCATACGTACAGATCAAGACAGAATCTCCTGGCTCCTTGATTTCATGACTTCGTTGATATCATAACTGCAAAGGGAAAGAATAGGTACCGGCCTCATTAAAGTACCTCTTTCGCGTTCCTCATCACACACCATCCGTTACTTTCAACTCAAGTGTCCGTTACCGATTTGCTTAATCCCGATAGGGAGCGTCCTCCCGAGAGCGCACGCAGGATCAGAGAAGAGCCGACACCACCGCCACCGCAACGGCAGCGACAAGAAGACCGGTAAAGCCTCTGCGCGAGGAAGCTCTGTTAGGGGTACCCGTGCCAAAGTAGAAGCCGCTGGCGGTCGTGGCGGTCATCGAGCACATGTTGTTCTCTAGACCGTGGCAAGCCACGCTCGACAAGCTGCTGCCTGTAAAGAAGGGCAGAAACAGTCAGCGACATGTCCGATTCATGTAAAAAAAATATTGTTCGAGGACCAGGGAAGGCGAGAACTGAGACTTACAGATCCTAGAAGCACTCTCAGGCCCGACCGTAGTTCCGACATTAACGCCCACGGTCGTTCCCGCGCCGCCGGGCACCACAATGGTGACGCCGTACTGACCGCCTAGCCCGTCCAGCTTGTCGCTGCAGACAACGTAGTTGGCGCTGCACTGGCTGACGGCCGAAGAGCATTGCTCGGCGTCCGGGAAGTAGGTGGCGACATAGGGGAAGGAAAAGTAAGGGTTGACGACGAAGGAGACCGGCGCGGTTGGGCTGGGGGCCG